>VDFB02139430.1:0-15003 GCA_007258455.2 Sequoia sempervirens | reverse complement strand
GCACATGATTTTTCGGTGCTAATTTTAGCGATAACAAATGGTGCAAAAGTTGATGCAAAAATAGATGCCAAACTGGCCATGTCTCTTTGCATCAAGTTTAATTCCATCCAAATTGTTCAACTCATGTGCTCAAAATACACTAAAATCCAGTGCCAAAGTCGGGGCTAATTGCATGTTGTGCTGTTGTGCAAGAGTTAAGATCTACATCCATTGGAGCCATTTCATACATTTGGTAGTACTTTATTTCTAGGGTTTGTGTGTGATTTGTAGATCTATTGAATAGAAATTTTGGAGAAAGTTGTCAAAGTGTTCAAAGTTTTCAAAGTTGTAACCTTGCATTAGAGATCATTGAAAGACATTTACAAGTTGCAAATTAGATATTCAAACCCAGAAATCAAGTGGAGAAGAAAGAGTAGACATTGAAGAGAAGAATCAGAATTTGCATTTGTAGAAAATCCTAACTAGATTGATAGACCACTTCTGTCATATGAGTACCATTATAGTGATTTTTCTAGATTTCAAGAGTTTTAGACATCTCTTCCAGATTTTTGTTCCTACCTAGAAACCCTAACCTAGGACTAAATTACCTAGTATGATGTATGAGTCCTAGTTAGCATTAAATTTAGTGTTTTTAGTATTCTAGTACTTCATTAAGGTCTCTACAGACTTACAGGTGCACATGCCTTCCATTATGATTTACATGCATTTTTAGGTCATTTAGTGAAGTTTTACATTGCATTAGGTTTAAGCATTAGGTATTGCATTTCATGTCTTTCCAAGCCCTAGTTTGGTGGTGAACCCTTCTTTAGTTTCTAGTAATACCCTAGGAAACCCTAATGCGAGATCTCTTTTCCCTTTCATACATTGGATTGAGATCTCTAGGGTTTCCTTGAATGGGACTGAAGAAGATTATTGTTCTATGTCATAAACCATAAGCAACAATAATTTTCCACCTTTCATTTTAGTGAACCCACATTTAGAACATCATAATTCTAATTTTGAGTGCATCATCATCCTGGATTTAACTTGCATTAACATTGCATTAGGTTTTCATTAGTTAATTGGCATCTAAAGTTTATAAATCTTGCATTAGTGAAAGTGCATATAGATTGTATTTTTGCATATTGCATAGTGTAAATTGACTTAAAATATGCATTTGTACTTATTTTAGACATCATCCAAAACTAAAAAAACATAAAATTCACTTAAAATTTTCTTAAAATTATGAAAAAATCCCTCATTGGGACTCATAGGCCCCTTTGGGTGATTTAGTCCTAGTACATATTTTAAACTGTATTTTATAGAATTCAAAACTCTGTTTCAAAGCTTTTATTTGTTTTTGATAAGTTTCTATTTCATTTTATAGATTATTTGTTTCATATAATTTAGCTTAATTTCATTTGGATTGCATTTTCATTTGAACCATAGATTTTTTGGTATGGGGCTTATAGGCTACTCTTGCACTCTTAGGATGTTTCACCTAAAAGGAGAGATATAAACCCCACACTAAATCTATGTGGTTCACTCAAATTAAGATGTGTATGATGTTATTAAGACTAAATGAGATGATCTAAATTCAGCTAAGCTAAGTAATTGATTGATTATGAATGGAAAACCTAAGTAGTGATGTTTGAAATCACATTATGTAATGCAACAACACCTAGAAATGGATGCAAAACTAAACATAAATGAACCAAACTAAAAGTGTGCACCTAGAATGTGGATGAAGACTATAAATGACACTTGAAATTTTGTTGATGCTAATTTTTAGGTCTGGAGGGACTCATTCACCATTTTGGGAGAATCAGTCCTAGTTCTGCAAAACTGTGTGGAACCTTGTTTCTCACAAAAGGGTATCTAAAAATGTAGAAAACTCAAAATTGACATGGAAGTGGGACTCATTCACCACTCATGGTGAATGAGTCAACTTTTTAATTTCTTAATATTCAAAGGTGGATTCCAAATCTTTCGATCTACACTTTGGCTTTCTACAGGTGTCTACTTCTGAAACTCTAATTTTTGAACCTAAAAATCAATTTTAGTTGATATTTTGACTCGTTCAATGAAGAGAAGACTTGAAGAACCTTGCAACTTGAATCTTAATTACTTCCAATCTTTGAAGAGACCTAAATCTGCAAACAAACAAGACAAGAAAGAGAAATGTTGAATGTTAGGGCATGGGGGTTTTCCTTGGTCAAACCCCTTTTAGGTAATTAAACCAAAATCATGAAAGAATGGAATGAAACATGCTATAATGGAGTTTATTACCTTTCCATGATGTTTTATCTTGAATGTATGTAACACAACATCAAGAATCTACTCTTGAATGTCTGAAAATTGATCTTGAATGACTTGTAATGTTAAAAACCTAAGTTGCTTCACTTCAAATGGAATATTTGTGAATTAATGAATGATAAGAGATGTGAACTAGGGTTAAAAGACTTATATTTATAGGAATTTCACCTATTTTACCTATTAATACCTCATCGTAGGCCGACATGAAGTAAGATTAAACTTAAATTTCACTTTTTTTCTCACTTAAATGTTTAAATTAGGCCAAATAGGACTGATTCACCACACATGGTGAATGCATCATACTTGGATAGGACTGATTCACCATGCATGGAAAATGGATCCCACAGGGGCTATTTTGATAGCTAAGATGCCAAGAGATAAGGAAATAAGGTTTAAACTACAACCTTGTCAGATATTTCATCAAATATTGTCTCAAGATGCACAATATGGGTTTATAGGGGCCTATTAGTGATGATGTAAAGCTCAATTAGGGATAGGGACACATAATTCAATGTGAAAGAGTGACTAAATACACTTTACAACATTAAAATAAGGTGCACATAGCCTAGGAAGGTACACGAACCAATGTGAATGTGCATGAAACATTACAAAACTTGTTTATCATGAAGTTTATTTCAAAAACCTTCTAGATTGATATAATAATGTTATTAAACACATTTTTTAATGTTGAATTAGGGAGAAATAGGTTCATTAAGTCTAGAAAAGAATGAAAGTATTTTACAACTCTTTAAAATACCTTTACAAGACATTGTTAAATGCATGTTATTCAATTTGCAGGGGTCCAAGACCTAGTGTGGATGCATAAAATTCCTCACAACACCTAAATCAAGGCCTCATTAAGTCCAATTTATCATGAATTATTCTCATGTCAAGCAAGAGGTCCTTTTTTCTATGATTCATTTAGCCCCCACTTTAGTGAGAGGATGAACTTGCTTCAAACTCACACTAAAGTAGACTTTCAAGAGAGATCCAAGTGTACAGATGTAGATTAAAAAGAATGAAAAAGATTCAAAGGAGGTTACGCAAGCTCCCGGGATCCAAGATCCTAAGTCAAACCATCAAGATACATAATCATGCAATGGTAAGAACTAGGAAGAAGATAAAGATCAAAATGAAAAGCTTTGATTATTTGTCAAACTTGTTCTAGATTAGATCTAGGTTGTTTGTTTGGAAAAAGAAATGCATACTCACTCTGGGGCAACAAAATTCATGGTTGTCTACCAGGTGAGAAATCCCAAAAATTATACTCACTCTGGGGCCACAGAACTTCTAGTTTTCTATGGGGTGAGAAATCCCAAAAGGTGAGAAACATACGCTAGTTGGTATGCACTCACAAACACATAGGTGGCTATGGGGAAAGTCATGTCACATGGGCTTCCCGCTCAACCCTATCAAAGTTATACCTCCTGATAAATTTAATAAGGAGCCACAAAGAAAATTTATTTTTGAGCTCTATAAAGTAGGAACAAAATTATATGCTTGACTCTCATAGACATTGAACATAATGCAAAATAGTGTAAGGATTGTTCAAAGGGATTTTTCTTTGTTCATGCAAGGTCTCATATTAGGGGACATTGTGCTTAACATTTCCAAGAGAGAGAAAGTCAAATGAAGTATCACACTCTTGGGGGGAATCAAGCCCAATGACTACACCAAGAAAAGGATGCATAGTAAGAAGAAAGAAATCACACAATGAAATGTGAGTGGTGTCGTATGCCCCCACTTTAAAGTGGTTGCGAACACTAGTACTATGAGCAATTACTTTAAAGTAGAAGAAGAGGATATGAGAGCTTATTCAGAAATCCCTATTGCAAGTCATATGTTTTTGATAAGCTACATCATGAAAAAGAAATGAATGTCATATGCAAGAAAACTTAAGACATGCCATCCACATTCGAAGCTTTATTTTTTGTATTCATGAAAGATTAATGACTAGCCAAAGGAGACAATGATAAGTGACATATGAGGACAAGGCTAGTGAACCCCTTCTCCCCACTTAGTGCAAGACAAAGGTGACCCGAAATGATGCATGAAATGTATGCTAGAGTGAAAATCAATACTTGAGGAATTAGGTGCCCCAATAGATGGAATAAAACCAAACTCCTGAAAATATTGGATTTTATGACTCAAATATTTAAATTAATTAGTGGAGTGACCATGAAATCTATGATATGCACAAAATTAAGTCTTGTATTAAAATAATTTCTTTCAAGTTCTGGGAGGGAGGGTGATCAACTGATCTTGGAGGAGTCTCAAAAAGATACCCTCTTGATCAATGGTATAAGGCGGTCTTGTGATTTACGTCAAATATACATATTGCTTAGTAGTAGATGTCATACTTACACAAGTTTATCTAGATCATGAGATTTTTTTCTCACTCATATAGGAGGAGGAAAATATATCAAATGAAAACATTTAGTGTCTTGCAAGATGGTATTGAAATTAAGCGAAGGGTCTAATTTTTGTGTCATTGTGTGTAAAGGATGATGTTCAAATCACTAGTGTCGAGGATTTTATTATGGATGACGGTTAAGGTTGATTTAGGAGTATGTTGTGTGAGAGTATTGATGTTGAGGGAATGCTTGGAAATTTCTATCAAAGGGAAATAACCAAGACCATGAGTTGTTTGTTGTGTGTTAGGATCAATGGGGACATAGATACCTTGTTTGCTAGTACCACATCCTTTTCCACTATATCCAAGGTGTTTCATGAGTTCATAAAATTTTTGATAAATCCTTTTTCATTGCATTTGGATTGGGTGGTTGTTCATTATTGTGTTCATCAAAGGTTGTTGTGTATTTTGTGTCTTTGTCTAAAGTGGTTGAGGTGGATGCTTTCAAAAGGTTATCCAAATTTTGTGTGGACATTATTGTTGTATCTTTGGCCTTATTTGAATCTTTGTGTATGATTTTGTACTCGCCCATGAAGCCATGTTTGAAATCCAAGGTACCCCAATCACCAGTGAATAGCTTCATGTGTTGTGTAAGTGGTTTTTCATTGTCATCAATGAGTTCCTCTTGTGTAGGTTATGTTGATGTGTTTAAGGATTTGGATTTGTTTTGCTCAAGTTGTAAGACACTATCAGGTTCAAGATCAACATCAAGTATGTCAATTGTGTTGTTGTAGATGTATTTCATTTTGTGATGAAGAGTAGAAGGCACACCTTTTATTGCATGAATCCATTGTCTACCTAAGACAAGATTGCATGAAAGTTCATAAGGCATAAGATGGACTGGTGTATTCTAGGTGACCACTCCAACAGTAAGAGGCATAATGATTACCCTGAGTGGTTTCTTTTCAACATTTTCAAATCACTTGATAGAGAAAGAATCAGGTCAAATGTTTGATTAATCAATGCCAAGCCTATCCAAGAGTCTCACACTACACACATTAAGATAAGAACCAGTATCATCAAGAGTTATCTTTATCCATTTTGTTTGGTATTGAGTGATGATCATGAAAGCTTCATTTTCTTTTTGCATATCCCAAGAGGGAAGTTCACTTTGGTGGAGAACAATATCTAAATATCGACCTTCAATCATTGCTGCAATATTAGTTGGCAACACAATAGAAGGGACATGAACTTGTTGTAAGGTTGTTTGAACCATGTTGTGATAGTGAGGGGAGGCTTGAATAAGCTCCCACAATGATATCTTAGTAGAAGCATTCTTAAGTTGCTTGAAAAAATCATACTCCTTGCAACTTGGTAAGAAAGGGTTAGGGAGGATAGGATTAGGCAACGTTAAGGGTGTTGGTGTGGGTTGTTGTGGTTGTGGATTATTTTGAGTGTTATATGTATGAGCAATTGTATTATAACTTAGTTACTATGACACATTAGTTTAAGGAGGGTAAACAATAAGTTCAGGTTTATTTTGAGTTTATTGTTTTTGTGAAGGTGGATAAATAATTGCAGGGTTGTTACGATGTCCCACGGGGTATGTAAGAGGACCATTGATCGAGGGGGGTCTAATGGACACTTGTGAATTCATAACCTTAACAGTCTTGGTTTAATGTATCTCTAATGAAGGAAAATCAAGAATCACATTTTTATTGGAGGAAGACACATTATTATTGTTGTCATTTTCTATCATCATGATATCCTCCCTAGAAGGAGAGTTTTTAGGAGAACAACAAGCCACATGTGCTTGAAAAGTAAGGCATGGTTCTTCCACAATAACTTCATCACCACTAGGGGAATAATCAATGATGAAATTGTCAAGAGGGGGATAATTTGGAGAAGGTGTTAGTTGAATTTCCATTGTCTATAAGGTCTCATTTTCTTATTGCATATTATCTACCCTACAAAGAGAGCTTGTAAGATTTTCATCCAAGGGTAAAGTAGCTTCATCACAAGTGGGGGAGGCATCAAGAGAAGGACCACTATGATTTTCAAATAGATTATCCCAAATTGAAGGAGCATTAGGGAAGAGAGGATCAAGGATTTCATGAATCTTAATAGGGATGTCTTCTAACACCAACTGATCTTCTTTACAACGAAGAGGGATATTAGGAGAAAAACAAGTCTAATTATCATGGTTATGAAGACAAGGCAAGGTAATTTTTAGAAATGTATCTATGATTTCAACCTCTTGTTGTCTAACATCTTCCAAAGGGGAATGAGGAGATGGAAAATCAAGAATCTTAATGCTTGTAGCTTCCTTCACCAAGATGTACCTTCGTCACTAATAGGAGAGGTATTGGGGGAAGAAAAATTATGATTGTTATAATTATCTATACTACCATTCACACCAATGGGAAATGTAAGGTTAGGATTGTGTCAATGGTTTGATCATGTGTTTTAAATTTCTCATTGTTTTATTCAAAATTGAGCTCATAAGAGGGAATATTGTGCTTATACAATCCACTATTAACGAAATCAAAGCCACATGTTTTGAAAGAAAAAATGCTACAATGAAAAAGGAAAGAAAGTACAATGCAATGACTTAAGAGGAAATGCAATTTTTAGTTTTTAAGCAAGCTAATTTTCTATTTACACAATGCAACAATCTAAAAATGAAATGTTGTGAATGCAAAAGTGCAACTAATCAATGCATGAAATGAGCTATTTTAGGCTAGATTTGATGAAATGCATGTTACAAAAATGCAGCCAACTGATACAACTAGGAAATGGCACCAAACAAAAGCCTAAAAATAGGGTTTGTAGCTCTATAAAAGGTTGTTTCAAGGGTCAAAAGGGACTGATTTTCCCAAGGTGGCCAATGAGTTGTAGGGAAAAAAGTTGAATTAGAACAAAACATCTAAGAACAGTAGTGCCTTTGGTAACTTTTAATTTCATTAAATTTACAAAAAGACACGTACAACTGTGCCACAAAGCAGAATCAGACACAGTGCATTTCCCACATTAACCCTTCTAAGAGAAACTCATGCAAATCTAGTTTCAACAACAAACATTAATAGATTCTAACTAAGAAACATGAAACATGAAAGATGAGGTAGAACACACAAATTTATGTGGGGAAAACCCTTTCGGATAAAAAAATTCACACTCCAAAAGCCCATATCACCATTGTATTATTCATGCAACAAAAAAGTTACAAATACAACTCAAGCACTAAGCCTTTATAGAGATTATATCTTGTTTCACTATGGAGACAAACTGGATAGCATAATCCCTTATATGATCTTCACATTGTTATAATACCTTCTCACAGTATATAGTGTAGATCCTCTCTCTCATGGACCTCTGATCAACCTTACTAGTGTTTACAATCCAAAACTATGTTACAACACTCTCTCACAACATATAGCTTAAAGATTCACGTAGAGAGAGATTTCACATTCGATCCATAGAGATTGGATAAGTTACCACCTTCATAAGAGAATTTCCTTCTCCTTCTCCAGCCCTCGGCTCTCTCTATCCCAGCTCGGCCTTATGGCCTCAACCTTTCCAGCTAGCCTCATGGCCAGTCTAACCTTTAGTATACCATGTGTGGAAACATACCAATTGGGTTTCTAGTTTTTATAGAAGACAAATTGTCAATTAGCAGTTACCATGTCAGCTAACTCACCCCTTAGGTCGGCTAAAACAAATCCAAGTCATACCACTGATTTACTAACCAATGGGCTAACAAGTAGTTAAATCGTTATTTGGTAAAGACAACTATTGGCTCCAAATTATAAATGTTGGTCCAATGAATCATTGATTCACAACAACAAAGTGAAATCAATAGATGGCTGCATGCCACCTATCATCACATCATTCATTCACTGCAATTTGACCATCACATTATTCCATCTTTGCCCATCGCTTCCAAGCTTAACCACTATATGACAAGCCATATTGCAAGTCTCTGTGGGACCGTAGTTTACCATTCTTCTAGAACACTACTCTACTGCAGGACCATCAATAGACCCTTGTAGGTCAGCGATAACAACACCACACTACCATAGCCTCTTCCAAGTCCTATCATAGTGTGGTAGTTACTACATCGCACCACCGCATGAGGTCTCCAACATAACTATGGGGTGGTGGTAACCGCACTACCAACAGACAACTAAAGGACCCTCGAGGTATGGTGGTACCCCGCGCTACCACTACATAACTGAGAGGTGCCCGTGGTATGGCAATAATTGTGCCACCATAGCCTAATGTAAAGACACTCATGATATAATTGGAATGTGGATGAAGACTACAAATTACATTTGGAATGTTGTTGATGTTGATTTTTAGGTGTCGAGGGACTCATTCACCATTCTGGGTGAATCAGTCCCAGTTCTGCAAAACTATGTCAGAACCTATTTCTCACAAAAGGGTATCTAAAAATGCAAAAAACTCAAAATTGACCTAGAAGTGGGACTCATTCACCACTCATGGTGAATGAGCCCACTTTTTAATTTTTGAATATTCAAAGGTGGTTTCTAGAGCTTTTATTCTATACTTTAGCTTTCTATAGGTGTTTGCTTCTGAAACTCTGATTTCTAAACCTGAAAATGAGTTTAAGTTGATATTTTGACTTGTTGAATGAAGAGAACACTTGAATAACCTTGAAACTTGAATCTTAATGATTTCCAAGGTTCCAAGATACCTAAATCTGTAAACAAACAAAACAAGAAAGAGAAATGTTGAATGTTAGGGCATGGGGGTTTACCTTAGTCAAACCACTTTTAGGTAATTAAACCAAAATGAGGAAAGAATGGAATGAAACATGCTATAATGGAGTTGATAACCTTTCCATGATGTTTGATCTTGAATTTCTACATCAAAACATAAAGAATCTACTCTTGAATATCTTAAAATTGATCTTGAATGACTTGTAATGTTAAAACCCTAAGTTGCATGACTTTAGATGGAATATTTGTGAATTAATGGATGATAAGAGATGTGAATTAGGGTTAAAATACTTATATTTATAGGAATTTCACTTATTTTACCCATTAATACCTCATCATAGGCCGACATGAAGTAAGATTAAACTTAAATTTTACTTTTTTTCTCACTTAAATGTCAAAATTAGGCCAAATGGGACTGATTCGCCACACATGGTGAATGGGTCATTCTTGGATGGGACTGATTCACCATTCATGGAAAATGGATCCCATAGGGGCTATTTTGATAGCTAAGATGCCAAGAGATAAGGAAATAAGGTTTAAACTACAACCTTGTCAGATATTTCATCAAATATTTCCTTAGGATGCATAATATGGGTTTGTAGGGGCCTATTAGTGATTATGTAAAGCTAAATTAGGGATAGGGACACAATTCAATGTGAAAGTGTGACTAAATACACTTTGCAACATTAAAATGAGGTCCACATAGCCTAGGAAGGTACAAGAACCAATGTGAATGTGCAAGACACATTACAACACTAGTTTATCATTAAGGTTATTTCAAAAACCTTCTAGATTGATATAATAATGTTATTAAACATATTTTGTAATGTTGAATTAGGGAGAAATAGGTTCATTAAGTCTAGAAAAGTGTGAAAGTATCTTACAACACTTTACAACACCTTTACAAGACATCATTACATGCATGTTATTCAATTTTCAATGGTCCTAGACCTAGTGTGGATGCATAAAATGCCTCATAACACTTGAATCAAGGCCTCATTAAGTCCAATTTATCATGAATTATTCCCATGTCAAGAAAGAGGTCCTTTTTTCTATGGTTCAACATCTATTTTACACTAAGTATCCCTTGAATGAGCTTTTCTAATTGGTATCCTATTGCTAATACTATAGTGAAACAAAGTTCAAGACTCATGTCATCTAATGATAGTACAATCATCATGGATCTTGGGTTATCTAGCTCCTTCACTACTAGTGTTGACACTAGTCCACTAGGTATGGACCATACCCTTAACAAATCCTTATTCAAGTAGTGTGACATATGTTGAGACAATGTTTGCTAGTATTCTACAAGAAAACATCATCCAAATCTAAGAAGAATTAGAAAACCTACAAAATAAAATAAGTATTGAGAAAATTTGAACCACTTCTATCCCTACCATAGATAACATACATCACATGCTTGAAAGTGAAGATAGAGTTGACCTTGTGTGTAACATAGTTAAGATCTTTGGAAAACATCTTACGTCAACCTCTAGTTGTACTTTACAACCAAATAATGTCATAGGCCATGGAGGAATTTAAATTCCTCCTCCCACAACAATTTCCTCTATTCCTACCTATAATAATCCTCAAGTTACAAAAACAATTCAACCTACTAGTAATGTGATTCCTTCCTTAGGTATTTCCGCTAGCATCCCTAGTAACTTTGTGGCATCGTGCACGTCATATCTACTACCACCTTACCACCTATAAGCAATCAATTCACATTTCCTTCGAACACATACACACCTCCACCATATTCACCTTCATCTCATAATACAAAAAATGACCCTCTCATAAAAAAACTTTTGCAAAAAATTTCATCCCTTAAAAATCAAGTTTCCACCATAAATCAAAATCAAAATGGCCCACCTACACATTATGTCAAAAGCAACCCCTTGTACTTGGAGATATTGTGAGCACCAATGCCACAAGGTGTAGGGGTGCCTAGTTTCAAGAAATATGGAGGGAAAGGACATCCTTCTAACCATGTTTCTTCTTACATGGCCTTATGTAGTGACTTTATTCTTGATGATAAAATCTTGGCTAAACTTTTCCCTAGATGCTTTAAGGATACTACCTTAGAATGGTTTACTTCATTACTGAACAACTTAATTTGTTCATTCAATGAAATTTTTGATGCATTTTTCAACCATTTTCAATTACATATGACTCCTAAATTTACCTCGGATGATTTGATGTGATGTAAATAAAAAAAAAGACAAAAAAATTAATGACTTTAATTCATGCTATCAATCACTTTATTTCCAAATTGATGTAAATCTTACCAACCCTCACCTTAAAAACTTGTTCATAGCAATTTTTTAAAGTAAGATACAAGATAAGCTTACCATGATTAAGTTCCCCTCCTTCATGCACTTATGTACTGCCCTCCGTGATTATCAAAACTTGGTTAGTAACTTCACAATGCAAAATCTACCTCTAGCCAAATTGAGAAGTCTGAGTCCGCAAACCATAACAATTATCAAAATTTTACAAAAAAAAACAAGGCTTCCTTCACCTTAATCCCCCTCAACAAACAACTCAACATGTCAATAACCAAGTAGATGATGTTAAACCAATGATACTCTTTAGCTCTGGGGACCCGAAAAGGCAATTCACACCCTTTCTCGATACCCTTCATAAAAAAATGTCATAACTCTTAGAAAAAAAGATGATTACCTTACCTCCCATTAAAAATCCTGATCCTAATAAACATTTACCTCCAAACTTTAGATCAAATGCTTATCACCATTATCACCAAAAAAATGAACATGAAACAAAATAGTGTAAGAATCTTGAACATCTTGAACATCTTGTGCAAGAGCTCATTGATTATGATATGATTTTAGTTGGTGGTGTTAATGATCAAGGAAATAAGTATGTTGCCCCTCCTAACAAAAAATTACAAATATTTATGACCCCATGCCTAAACATAATATCTCATTTGTCAAATCTATTGAAAATACAAAGACTGATGTGATGAATATTGACACAGAGGATTAGAACATAGACAAAATTCAACAAAGTCCTATGGACACTAATTAACAAGATCCTATAGAACAAAATCCTATCAATGGCTTGTTTGCATTGGTTGAATCTCAACATCATAAGAGCCAATCTAAAAATCCTCTTAACATAGCTTTCTCATCCAAAGATATACTTAAACATGCACCCAATAATCCTCTTTACATAGTCGACCGAATCTATGATAAGCCCACTAATGGGATATTAATAGATCTCATCTATGGATAAAATGTGATCATCAAAGAATTCTTACTTGTGCAAGAGCTCTACCAAGAAACATATGATAAATCGAAAGCATGGATAAAGATGCATCACAGTTTCGCTTGCCCTACGATGGGATTAATTAGCTTACCTTTAAAAATAGGAATGAAAGCATTAGATCTCTTATTCTCCATCATCCAAATGTCAAACCAATCCCATGTGAAGCTTGGTTACCTGTGGCTATGCTCCATGGAAGTCATCACATTGAACATACACAAATTCTTCAAGTTTCCCTTTGACAATGAAATATTTATCATACACCATAGTGGCTTTAACTATTTGTCTAAAGTCCCATGGAGAATTTTCATTGGATTTCTTTTGGTGCGAGCCTATGGAACCTATTAAACCTATAGAAGAATTATTTTTCAATTCTTACCAAAAGTTTAAGGAAAAATGCATAGAAAAACTATCCCTTCAAAACATGCCTCAACCCATGATTGAACCTAAAGACATTCCAAGCAACCAAGACCTACCTAAGAAAAATCCTTTTCCTATCTACTATAAAATACCAAGAGATAATGAAAACAATCCTATCAAGCCTCCTAGGATAAAACAAGTTTAAAAATTTAAAGAGAAAGTTGTTGAACAACCTTCCATGGTTCCTTCCATTCCTCCCCTTAGGCAAGAAAAGAAACCTATGGCTAATAAACCCACACCTACACAAACACAACTTGACGACCACACTAAAAGAAACATAAGTGCTAGAGAGTGTAGGCACAGACATCATACTCTTGCTCAAAGGTTAAATGAAGAAAAAACAAATAAAATCAAGATCCAAACTTAACCAAAGCAATACATGATGAGTCTCCCTCACTGCAACAAAGAGATCCTATAGTGCAACTGCAACATGAGCTAAATATTTCATTAGACATTATCATTCAATCTCCTATTATGATTAACTTGGATGATGATGATGAAGTTGCTAAAATTGATGAAGAGGTGCATAATGAATTTAATACATTATTTTCCTCTTCTATGAGCTTACATGAAAATTCTCCTAGGAAGAGTATTAAACTTGGTAATGACCCTAGTTTGGAACTTTATTTTCCCCTTTAGCTAGTTGTTCATGTTTTGTATAAGATGAAAATGCTTGGGATGTAGACGCCCTGCTAATAGGTCAACTCACATGTTCCTAACTAGTCTTTTGCAATGTTTCTTTTTTCTATTTTTTTTGTGTGATTGCATGTGTGTAATGTGATCTCCCCTAAACATTATGTTTGATGTATTTCTCTCTTTATGACATTCCTCTATTTGTACCTACATTCTTCTCTATTTCATAAATATTTTTATTGTCTTGTGTTTTCCTTTCAAGGATGATGCAAGGTGTCGAGACCTTTAGGTCTCTTCCATGTTGACCCAAGATTTTTTTGTATCTTTTCATTTCTCTTATTTTCTCCTTTTGGGGATGATGCAAGGCATCTAGACATTCATGTCTCTTCCATGTTGACCCAAAATATTTTTATTTATCTTTTCATTTTTCTTGTGTTTTCCTTTTGGGGATGACGCAAGGCATCAAGACATTATGTCTCTTCCGTGTTGACCCAAAATCTTTTTCTTTATCTTTTATTTTGTATTATACTTTCCTTTTGGGGATGACACAAGGCATTGATACATTCATGTCTCTTCCATGTTTTTTTTTTTAGACTGCAATGCGCCTTGTAAAATTTTTAATGTGACCGGCGGCACTGGCGCGACACGCCCTCCGGTACCATGGGGGTGGGGGAGACTAGACCTCATGACCAACCTCCTACAATAGGAAATATTTAGCCAACCGAGCTAGGGCCCCAAACCCCCATATCTCTTCCATGTTGACCTAAAAGGTTTCTCTTTTTTTTTTTCACTCTCTTTGTGGTATTCTTCTAGTTCTATGTGTATTTGGGGAATGATGACAGTCTCAAGATCTCTTAACAAAATTGTAGCAAGAACATACTGACCCCAAATGCATAGATCCCAATTTTTTTTGGAATTTTATTTTTTGGGGTAGCCTCTCTCTCTCTCTCTCTCTTTCTTTTTCATGATGTAGCTTTATTTCAAAATATATGACTTGGCATAGGGATTTCCTAATTAGCTCTCATGTATTCTTTATTATTATAATTTATCATCTACTACTTTAAAGTAATTACTCATAACATGGTGTTGTATAGAAATTTATTTAAAGTGGGGGCATACATTGGCATCATTCTTTTGTATTTTTTTTCATGTTTCATGGCGTAGTCTTCTTATTTCATGCGATGCATCTTTCGCTTTGTGGATGACATCAGGTGTGATGTCCTTCAAGACCATGATCTCTCCAAGCATATTGTTGATCATCAAAGCTTGCCCATCTCT
>VDFB02139429.1:0-12325 GCA_007258455.2 Sequoia sempervirens | reverse complement strand
TCCATCTAATTCTATATGGTTGGCACGGATGACAAGGTACAAAGGAATTTCTTACAAGGAACCCATCTGGCTATGGCTCTCACCAACTAAGATCCATGAGGCGCGGTATCGCATTGCACCTTCGAGCACAACCCATTACAAGCTATCAATCCATTCATTCACCATGTACATCACGAGGATGCTTCAGGAGAGGTTACAGTGCAGAATCTCTAGAAATGCCCAGGAGCTAATTGAGAGGTATGGGTGCTGGTTTATACAATTTCCAAGATTTTCATACATTAGGTTGCAAGGATTTTCTTCATACCCATATAGGTTGCCTAAGTACCCAACAGACAGAATAATAATGCTAGAGATAGCTAGACAGTTACTGGCCTTTGACAAAATCCAGAAGAAAAAGAAGAAAGGAGGGATAGAGTTTCCAGTTGTGATGGGCAACTCGGACGAGGTTTGTCCTTCGATACAGGCATGTAGGGAAGCTGAAAGTGAGCTTCAATTCTATCATTTCTCATATCACACAAGTAGACAACACTATGACCCGCACCATAACATCAACTGGGTGTTGTTAGAGGAATTCAAACACAAGGCTACCATTGAGTATTATTGGGCTGATGCAATTGATGAGATTGAAGTGAGAAAGAGGATGTTCTCTAGATTGCCGATTACTCTGATCAGGGAGTGTGAGGTAGTTCCGGTTCCAGACCAGGTCAATGAGGACATGGATGTTGTTCATCCAGACTATGCAGCTGTTCGGGACACTCCACTTCCGCCTATTGATTGGTCAGAGCCCGAGGTTGCCGACCTTGATACTCTCTCTATCCCGGTTATGACATTCACCAGGGCATGGGTCGATAGGCGAGTGAGCAGATTGAAAGGTAGGTCAATTTCTTTGACTTACAACTTGATGGGAGATCACAGGACGCCCACCACAGGAAGGAAGAAACAGATCACAAGAGGACCAGAGTCCAGAAAGAAAGAATTAGTTCAGCCAGAACCTCCACGAGTTACAGTAGCAGTACCTTTGAAGACACGTTCTCCAAGCATACAGGAGGTGTCTTTATTTGCTGATCAGAGGGTTACATTGAATCAGGTACCGGAGATACAGGATGATATTCAGCCTCCACGGAGGGAGTCGATTGGCCAGAGTGCCAATGTACCTGTCAGGCTTGATCAGCAGGATGATGAGGGGACTACATCGACTTCAATTTCAAATAGATAGAGGCGCCATGAATGATGGCCACGAGGATGATATAGAGGCCGTGACACTCACTCACTCTGAGGACGATGAGCCTCGCTGCACGAGGAAGAGGTTGAACAAGTTAGAGAAGTCGAGGCACAGGGGCAGCAGCCCTTCGATATACTGTATGAGGTGCCCGATTGGCTTAAAGATAGAATGAGAAGAAGCCCGAGTGAGGAGATTGATCCAGCAGTTGAGATGGAAGAATTTTTGAACCGGATCAGTGCTCCTCCACCAAAGAAGAAGGAAAGGAAATTTTCGAAGATCTCCACCGATGAGGATGGCTCTCGTACTCTTCACGTTGCTGTCCCACGAGTCGAGTGTGACCGGAATGAAGCAGCTCCTGAAAACTATGTGGTCACCACTCTTGACTTGGGACGCCCTACTGGTGCACAGATTGTTGAGGAGTGTGATAACTCCTTCCTTGCCCTTAAGGATAGATTATTCAAGAAAGAAGGAAAGTACAAGAAGTTGAAACGAGAACACAAGGCGTTAGTTGGATATGTTCAGCAGTTGTCTCGTTCTCGAGGGCAGGATGTACCAGTGATAGAGCCTCCAGCAGATATTCCTAGAGAGTCTATCAGCGGCTTAGTAGAATTGGGGAGGATGGTACAGGAGGCAGATAAATGGGCCGCTTGTGGGTTCGCGACCTGAGACAGAGAAATTCATGAGGACCTTGCCTTTGCCTTCAAATAGCTCTACTATTTTGGCAATTTTAATGGATGCAAGGATCATGCTTGGGGCGATGCCTCTATCTATCAGAGGGTGATCCGCCTTGAGGCATTGAGCATATGCCATTGCAAATGCTGATCGTATTGAGGTGTCATTCAGCGTAATGACCGAGCTATGATTTCTCCTATGGTATTCTTCGCTATCATGCATGGCTTCTTCGGCAAAGACAGCGGATTCAGCCAGGATTCACAAGGCTATGGCCAATATCATAGATGGAGTTCAGAACACCTTCGAGGCCATATTTGCTAGGCGGCTGAATCCTGAAGAGATAAGTTTTGATAATTTGAGGGGTTTGCTGGTTCCCTTCTTCGCAGATGTTAAGACCTTCGTACAAGATGACTTTGAAAATACTGCTACATTCTCCACTTTGATCCAGAACACGCAGGACTCATTGGTCAGTTGGAGAAAATCTTGTACGAGGCACGAGCACTCAGTTACAGTGTTAGAGTTTCAGTTAGATTGTGTTCCATCTATTTCAGTGGAGGAGGTTGAGGCCGTACTTAGCAGATTTGTTGAGTTGGCAGTCAGAGAGAAGGCTAATGGGAACACACTACTGGACGAGGATCTTCTAGAAGACTGAGCATTTATTACATTTGCTATTTTGGGAGTGAGTGGGAATCTTTGATTCATTTAATGTACCACTCCCTATTCTGGCAGTTTTTAGGGTTAGGGCTGAGGTGGCACGATTTTGGCCCCTCTATTGATTGTAACCCTAGCCGTCCTTTGGGACTTGGCTAGCTATAAAAGGGGGAGTCCCCCTCATTTGTAAGGGATTAGAATTAGAGATTAGAAATCAGAATATTAGAAGATAGATCAGAGCTAGAGATTGTTGAGTAGAGCTAGATAGTGTAGAGCATTTTGCATAATTTGGAGAAGAGAGAAAGTTTTCCCTTTGAAAACTTTTGAAGAGACTGTTGTGTAATACATTTTGTGATAATAGATCTTTTCATTGATGATGGAATTTGTCTTGTCATGAAATGCTAGCAAGGTTTCTTCTTCCTTTCGTATCCAAGTAGATTAAATTCATGCAAGTAGCTTACTTTGGTGTGTGGTGTTTCATTGAGATAGCTTCATTTTATTCCATACCACTAGCGGCTTGTTGATGATAAGTCTGCCTTGCGTGGTCAACTGGACATTATCTTGTGCTTGACTTCGGTTATGGCTTACATACTTATATGCGTTGTTCTGATGGTGTACGTATGTTAAACCGTAACTTGAATACCTTTCGCTATCCCCTTTGAAGATTGCACCGATTTTGCTGAGGCTGTCCGACGGAGGCTAGGTGAAATCTGGTTGAAGTCTATTGAGACGAAGCCCCACATACCTTGCATTTAGAATAGAGCACCAATTTCTTAGGTCCTTTCCCTTTTACTTTCAGCATACTTCTTGTTAGTTTTAGAAAAGAATACACATTGCCAAATCATACACGTAAGAATCCCCTTCAAATTACATATCAACTGCTGACTGTGAGAAATCTGAACAACTACGTAAGTCCCCTTGACATACCAGCAATATCACATCAAGCCAAACTGAGCCTATTCGCACTAAAGGAACCTTGGAGTTGAACGCACGAACTTTCTGGCAATCTTAGCTATGGACATTTTGATCATGAGGAGAATAAGTCTCCATGACTTTACCAGGTTGGTGCGGTCTCAAAACCACGCCACCGTAGATGACTTCCAAGGATGTTGGAACCATGCAATATGACATAGTATTTACAAGGTAGATGGCACATTAATCCTAACGTTCTCCCACTTGACATCATACATTGTAAATACACCCATAGGAATCACAAACAAGGGAAAAAAAATCCCTTAGCCAATTATGTACCATCTGAGTATTCACCATGCTCTCATGCTCTAACAAGATACGTACAAAACCAACCATGATAACCACCATCAAATAAAAAACTTCTTACATCCTCCAACATGCCACTTATGGAAGAAAACGGAACATGCCAAGATGAAACATATCAACTGTCACCAAAAATTGTACCAATCTTTACACGAACACAAGCATCAAATTCAAATGATAACAAAGGCTTCGAGTAATTGCCTTACTCATACCAGCTAGAATAGCAACTCATCTAGGCTAACCATAGTATACCATCATAGATAGAACTTCATGCCATCAACATACCAACCCAAAATCTGCAATCAAGTCTCTATATGTCCATCGTCCTATCTCAATGCAACATACCAATGTACAAATAACCACAAACAAGGCCAACTAACAAAGTGTATAAACATTGAAACAATCTCATGGATATAGACATTCCACATCTGAGTCATCCCATTGCAATCAAATGAGTGATCAGCCCACACAACTATATAACTTGTAGATCCTAATCCAATGAAACATGCAAACTCATCGTCACATTAGTAATCAACAAACCAAGATATCAAAGAGAATAACCTAACATATATCTTGAAACTCCCACTACATGAGTAATGCCAAAATTGAAAATAGATCGGCATACCAAGTCTTCCTATAATATTGCACATAGAGGATGTGGCTAATTCCTCTATTACATAGTGTTAAGGAAACATACAATGATTTGCTAATCTTGCAAACAAATTTGCTGCAATACCTCTCTCACTACTAGTCTCCATAACTCTCCCAAGTTCTTCACAATCAACCATGTGAATACAAACATCCAGGAAGAAGAACAAGACCAAAGAGAGAACCTACAAATCAAACCATATCCTTGTTCCGCACTAACATGTACCAAGTTGTGTAATGTAAGATCTTCTTGGATGCTTTGAAAGTGGCTTCCTGTTTTGATGACTTCTCCTTCTCTGTCCTCATTCTATGTGCCATGAGGATCCCATGCAACCCATCCATCTTCAAAGTGTCTAGATCCTTCATTTCCTCGATGGCGAAACCTTTCACATGAAATCTCATGGGGAGAGATCTTCAAACCTTTTGGACAATTATTGCATCCTCAACCTTCTCTCCAAGACAATGGATAGCGTTGATAATTTCATCCACACGAAGTAGATAGGCAGTGATATTTTCATCGTGCTTTATCTTCAAAATCTCAAATTGTCTCCTGTGGGTTTGAAGCTTGGCCTTCTTATCCATGTCATCTCCTTCATAGTTCTTTTGTAATTTGTCCCACATATCTTTCGCCAATGTGCAATGCATAACTTTGACAAATTCTGATTTAGATAGTCCACATAAAATTGCATTCATTGCTTTAGCATTATTTTCACTTGCCCTCTTTCTAGCTTGATCGGTTGGTGGTGAAGATGGTGCCACATAGCCTTCCACAACTGATTGCCATAAATCAAATCCAAGAGCCATTAAATAAGTGTGCATCCTTATGCTCCAAAAGGCATAGTTTATTCCATCGAACAATGGATCTTGATTTGAAGAGGAACCTTTTTGGCACACCATGTGTGTTATTGAGATCTTCCTTGAAGCGATTAGGCTATCTCCGAAGGAACCTGCTTTGGTACCAATTGAAGAAACACACACACTTATTAAAACCACAGCGAATAGCTGCGTGGATCTACCATCCAAATCCAACCTCAACAAAATGAAATATTCTTTACAAAGCTTTGTAGGCACCAACCCACAGTTGACACCAACCCCTTACAACTGGCACCAACTCAGGAAGAGACACCAATCTCTTTCAATGAGAGGCACCAACCTTCAAAAATACAATGTGTTAAAGGTTTGGGAACTTCTGCTCTAAAATGTCTTCTCAAATCTGCTCATAACATCATTCAAATCTGTTTAAAACCTCTTTCAAAAATTTGCCATAAGTCTGCTCCAATGTCTCCCACAAATGAACTCAAATAGCTCTCATAAATTTTTTCAAATACTTCTTACAAATATGCTTTAATAACCTCTAATTTCTTCTCTTCATACAAATATTATTCCATAAAAATTTCTTGCTTATAACTCTCTTTCAATCTCTATTTATACTTGCCAAAGCACCTCTTTATCCAAAAGAGGCAACTCCTCCAAGGGGGTCAGCCATATCAGCAACAAATGATTTTTATTTATTTTATTTTACTTGCCCAAGATGGGCGCTCATGTCAAGGGGGTTGTCTGGAGGCTGAAATAAAATTATTTTATTTGCTATTAAATTACTCCCAACTTGGGGTGGCACCATGAGGGGGGTCGTGTACAATATTATTATTATTATTATTTTTTGAAAAACTCCTCCAAATGGGTGCTAGGCACGGGTCGGCCCATGCATACTTGCCTAATGGTATCTCAATAATAGTGCCATAAATTTGGCACAATCTGACTTCTAATAAATTTGCCACTAACTTGCCCTTTGACATCAATGACAATAATCCAACAATCACAATGCGAGCCATGCAACTACATTGTTCATTCCCAAATGATGGTGTCTAACAAGATGGCTTAGTGAGACTGGATGGTGTTTTTGTATTTGTTGTATTAGATGATTAGGTAAGGCAATACCATGATCGAGAAGTTGCTTCATTTCTGTATTGATGTTGAAGACAATCTTTTGTTGTATGCCTTTTCATCTCACAATATCCACATTTGATTTTCCATTTATTAAGAGAATTACAAAGAATACTCAAATGGAAGGGATTTATTGTGAGAGACATGATCACATGAACCAACAAACACAACAACAGAAACACCTAGATTGCCCCCCTAAGAATGATTAGTGTTGATTGTAGGCCCCCCAAAACAATTTGCAAGAGAATTTTACAAGACGTGAAGATTGGATGCCAAATCGATTGTTTATCATCACAATGATTTTTACGAAATGGGTTAAACCAAATCTGGAAAATTACAATTAAATATGAATTCCTTGCGAAATTCTGATGTGTCAAAAATATTTTTGTGAAATTTCGTCAAACGAGGTGGAATTTATGCCCCACCAAGATATGCTTACATTGTTGAATTCAGAGGCCAAAAATGATACTAAACAACACGATCTCTAAATCGCCTTGATGCTAAATTGTTCGTCATGGAAGGAGTTTTCCATTAACTATTCACACTTGAAAAAATACCCCCCAATTTGCAAGTTATGCAAAAACAAAACAAAAAAAAAACCTTACAAGCACTTGAAGTTAACCTTAGAGGTTAGAATAGACTGCTAATATTGACAATAAATGTTAGTGTTAGTGTAGATGTTTGCATTTAATGTTGACACCAACAAAGTTAAAATGCTATATCAACCAAAAAGGTTGCTTGCTTTGAGGGTAGTTGACCAAGTAAAGGGGGATTGTTGAGGGCTGATTGTGCCAAGTGTGAGTAGGTGGCTTGGTTGAAATGCCAAATGGCAGGATCTTTGCACCAAATAGGAATTCCAAAAAAGGGGCATAGGCAGCCATGGGTGATTGACCCGTTGATGGCGTCAGTCAAACAAAAACCAAACAAAAAATACACGCTACAACAATTGTCAAGTAAAAGCATAAAACCATGACAGGATTGTGAAGCAACAAATGGCCATGAATCGATGACTTTCAGAGAATGAATGGCAAGCTATTGGAGTCCAGTAATCATGTGGGTGGCTGCATTATGCAATTCATCACCGTTAACCTCACATTATGCTATTTCAACAAACAAAACTAGCGAATAGTGTTGTCATGCTTACAAGGGCCGCATGGAGGAGGCTGGTGTCGAGCTTGGCTTCAAATGGAATGTGGCACAATGTGAATCGACTTGCAGATAGATGTGCAGGTTGTGTAACTGAGGCGTGGCTGAGTAGAAATTCTGGCCACCCTTTGCAGAGATATGAGGTAGGCAAAGAACTCCTACACAACACTTCTTCACTGCTGATGAAAATAAATCTGTAGATAGGAAAGCCTTTGATCAGCTTGCAAATCCAAAGCCTCAGCCTGTAAGATGCCCTTTGGCCTTTGCTTGCTCTATAAGTGCCAAAATTCCCTCAAAAAAATATGTAGCATGCTTCTAAATGTGATGAAGATTATAGCGAGTGAATACCCTCGATCCCCTTCAAATGGTGTCAAACGATGAAGGCTTTAAATTGGAATATACCTGGTAAAACCCTAGAGGACAACGAAAAGCAAACCATTGCAAAAGTAATACACAACAAACCCTGTAATAGAGAACAATATCTATAAACTTTACAAAAAAGCCAATCAAGGCACAAAGTTTGTAAATTTGGAACTTGTGAAACCTCCAAAATAGGTAGGATAGGCCAAATTTCTCAGAAAAATCCAATCTTTTTATAAAAATGGTAGATGGGTAGAGGGCATATTGGCTCTCTGCTATTTTTTTTCGATTTTTTACAACTTTCTATAAAATAGGCACAAAAGCCCAAAATTTGCACAATAGCCCAAAAATTTGGCTCCGCGACCCTTTGTTGATAGGGCTATGTGCGAGAGTCACTTTGATGTGGGAAGGAACATGCTCTCATGGCTCTAATACCATGTTGGAGAATTGCAAGGTCAGAAAGTGTGAATTGATAACCTTCCATAAGTGAAATATGAGCACAATAGTATGCCTATCAATATAATATGAAGAGTGTATAATACAATGATGAAGCCTTGCATAGTAGATGAGGTAGGAAAGTAGGACTGAAAAACTGACTAACCTTCCATAGATAGGACACTTGTGAGCTCACTTGACAAGTGTGTGAGCATGTGTCAATAGGTGTCTCAAGTGTCAACAGGTTGTAGGAAAACAATTGTGTCTAATATCACTTGATAATTTTCCCTTATGATCCAACTCCCAATGCGAATTATAAATATTATGTGGTTTACGTTACTTCGATATTTGCATGATTTGAATAGATGAACATTTATTATATATATGTCTAATTATATGAATTATATTCCAACATTATCTAACATGATTGCAAGACCTAAACCAAGATTTATTAGGCTTATAGCATTTAATTGATAAGTTGTAACCCTAACTGCATTAGCTTGTGTTTCTAGGGCAAGAATTAGGGTTTTCTCAAAAGGGGACATTACAGCAGTGAGGATCCCATGCAATTCATCCATTGTTAATGTATCCAGGTTCTTCATTTCTTCAATGTTGGAAATTTTTGCATCAAATCTTAAATGGAGAGACCTTAGCACCTTTTGCGCAATCACTAAGTCTTCAATTTTTTCACCAAGTACTTGAATAGTGTTGACGATTTCATCCACCCGAAGGAGATTTACATTATTTTCGTCGTCTTTCATTTTCAAGCTCTCAAATTATCTTCTATGGGTTTGGAGCTTGGCCTTCTTAGATTTGTCATCACCTTCATGGATGTTTTGGAGTTTGTCCCACATTTCATTTGCCAATACACAATGCATCACCTTGACAAACTTTGATTCTGATAGACCATACAAGGTGGCATTCATAGCTTTTGCATTGTTTTCACTCACCTTTCCAGCCGGATCCGTTGGTGGAGTTGATGGAGCTACATAACCACTCACTACTAATTGCCAAATATCAAATCCAACAAAAAGCAAACCACTGCAAACCCTAAGTAAACTTAACCTACGAGGACAATGAAAAGCAAACCATTGCTATGAAGTGAGACAAAAGCAAAAAAACCCTAAGTAAACTTAAGCTATGAGTGTGAAAAGGTCAATCCTAGAAAGGTGATTAGCTAACTAGGTGAATAATGACTCTATTTACACTAACAAGGTATAGCCCTAGGAACACCCTCTTGAGTCTAAGCTGAGCTCAAAGTGCAAAATATATAACCCACTCTTGTTGAGTTAGCTTAAGATCCTCCACAAATTTGTTGATAAACCATTCTACCCACATGATGACAACCCTGGCCTTGTGAGTATTGTGTGTTCTAGGAAGTGGAGTAGTTATTTTGAGACCTAATAGAGTCCTTGCAGCCAAAGAATGTCTCTTTATTCCATGATGCTCACAAAAGTTTTCAAATTCATTTGAGGTAAGATCACCCCCTCGATCCGATCTCAAGCACTTGATTCTCAAACCAGTTTCATTTTCAACCAAAGCTTTAAAAGCTTTAAACTTCTCAAAAGCTTCAAATTTTTCTTTTAGGAAAGTAACCCATGTCATTCTAGAGTAATCATCAATAAGCAACATAAAGTAACTTTCACCTTAAAAACTTTGTGTTCTTGTAGGCCCACAAAGATCTGTATGGACAAGTTCCAATGGCTTCGTTGTTGAGTATTCCTTTGACTTGAAGCTTGCTCTTGTCCGTTTCCCATGCTGACATTGCTTGCAAAGAGTGTTTGAAGGTTTAGCAATCTTCAACATATCTCTCACGGCATGCTTGGTGCTGATTTTCACTAGATTATCAAAGTTCATATGGCCCATTCTTCTATGCCATAAACCAACTTTCATTTGTCTATCCCATGTAGCATTTTTCTCCCTTAATCTCACTGAGGATGTATAGATTGTTTATTGTTCTATTTGCATTAGCAACTATTTTCCCTGTACTTGCCTTCCTTATCTTGTAACCTTGAGCATGTCACACATTTGACTAACACTAAGAAGATACAAGACACTTTCTGTTTTTGTCTTCCCATTATCAAGAGTAATAATACATTTTCCCATTGTCCTTGTTGTAGCATTATCTCCAAATTTCACAGTGCCTCCATTTACTTCCTTTGAAGTGAGAAACTTGCTCTTGTCCCTTGTCATGTGGCTTGAGCATCCGTTGTCAATTTACAATTGATTTGCTTCATATTGGACATGGAAAGTTGTTTGCACAAGCATAGATTTCTCCTTATGTTTTTCTTTTTCTTGCTTCCTTTTCCAAACTTTTGTAGATTCTTCCTTTTGCTTTCCTAGGGTATCCACCTTCTTGTACTATTTAGGGGATTCCACGAAACCACTTCTATAATATCCTAAGCTAGTTTTTTATACCATTTTTTTCCATTTTGGACTGATCTGAAAATACTTTCCTTTCCATTTTTTTTGCTGGTATCTCTAGCTCATAAACCACTTCTCTAATCCTCTTGGAGATCCTGAACGGGCCACAAAATCGTGGCTTATGTTTTTCTGGTCCACTCTTTGAGAGAGTGGGCTGCCTGTAAGGTTGTAGTTGCAAATATACCATGTCACCTAACTCAAAGACACACTCAATGCAATGCTGGTCTGCATATTATTTTTGCTGATTCTGGGCCTGTTGTATGTTTTCCTTCAAGGACATCACAATATCCTTTCCTATGAAGCTAGGAGCTTCATACCCATATAATGCCATGAATGGTGACATCGTAATTGACATTTGGTAAGTGGAGTTGTAACAATATTCACCTAAATGCGACCATTTTACCTATGCTTTTTGCTGCCTTGATATGTAATTCTTGAGATACCCTTCCACCCACTCATTCACAATTTCAGTCTGACCATCTATCTATGGGTGATAGCTAGTACTAGGACTGAGCTTAGTACCACTCAATCTTAAAATTTCCTGCCAAAATAAACTCAAGAACCTGCTGTCCCTATCACTAACTATGTTCTTGGGTGATAGCTAGTACTAGGACTGAGCTCAATTCCACTCAATCTGAAAATTTCCTGCCAAAATAAACTCAAGAACTTGCTGTCCCTATCACTAACTATGTTCTTGGGCATCCGATGTAATCGAAATATCTCCCTAAAAAGTAAATTTGCCACCTGTACTGCTGGAAAAGTTGCTGAGATAGCAAAGAAACGGGCAAATTTGGTTAATCTATGAACCACTACATAAATGCAATCTTTATTTTGCACCTTAGGAAGTCCCGTTATGAAGTCCACCAAAATGCTTTCACATTTTTGGTTGGGAATTGGAAGGGACTAGAATAAATTGGCGGGATATGTATGCTTAGCCTTATTTTGCTAGCAAATGTGACATTCCCAAACATACTTGAGGACTTCATTTTTAAGTCCTTACCACGTAAACCTTTCCCCAATTTGTCTATATGTCTTAAAGAAACTCAGGTGACCAGCCATCTGTGTATCATGGAAGGACCTTATTATCTTTGCATTAAATTCAGAATTAGGTACCAACTAGATTTTTTTTCTGTAAATAATAAATTCATTCACCACAGTGTACCTGTCATCTTGTGTAGTACCCTCAATGATACTAATAGCCCAAGGATCCTTAGCATACTTATTTGAAATATGCTCTCTCCAATTCGATGCAATCTCCACTAATGAGCATATATATGGTCTCCTGGATAAGGCATTGGCCACAACGTTTCCCTTTCCTTTGACATAGATAATATCAAAGTCGTAAGCTTGAAGCTTCCTCACCCATTTTTGTTGCCGATCATTCAAATCCTTTTGGTTTAAAAAATATTTAAGACTGTTGTGGTCGGTTTTTACAATAAACTTACCTCCCACAAGATAAGGTTTGAACTTGGCCAATGCATGCATAGTGGCCAACATCTCCTTATCGTATATAGAATAAATCCTTGGCACCCCTCAATTTTCTACTCT
>VDFB02139428.1:0-18729 GCA_007258455.2 Sequoia sempervirens | reverse complement strand
GATCATGGTATAAGATAAAGGTGATGAGGCTGTTGGGGAGGACATGGACTTTGTCTGATTGGTCAATGTTATCTATGTTGATCGGATAGGTTGATGAATGTTATACATCGAGCAAAAGACTGTAATATCGAATGAGCTTTCTATGCATGTAGAAGTCATAAATGCGGGAGCCGCTATGCCGACTTCCATCCATTTTATGCCGTTGTTTTGAAGCATTCTCATCACAGATGCTGACGTTCTTACCTTTGCCCTCGCTGCTTGTGGGCTTGGTCAATGTGGGGGCCATCCTTTGTTCGCCTTAAGAAAGCAGTGTTTCTTCACGACTTACCTGCACTGTTTTCCCGCAAGGCTTGAACGGACTTCGTTCCTGCGATGATCATCATCATGTTTTACATTCCGAGCATTTTGAAAAGAACCCAATCACATCAATGCATTAAAGCTTTATTTGTATGCGAGCACGAGACACTTGAATTCATGAATCTCAACAAGATTGAGTCTTTGAGGTCATACTTTTGTATCGATAAAGTCATGAGTGCCATTGAAATGCACCTTTCATCCATGGCTATCTTCGTCAATTTGCGGGGATATTTGCTGCAGAGGCCGCCGTTATATGCGTCGTTGTTCTAACAACATTCTTGTAGCAGCTTCCCATAGCCGTTGGCCCACACTTCACTGTTGCGAAGGGACGTTTTGCGAGGGCCGTGATATAAAGTGCCATTTAACAACTTCTTCTAACGACTAGCCCGCAAGCACTTCTTATCAAAAGGCATGAGCATACCTGATCCAAGTTATCACATCCCTGTAATTTTGACGTATTTGCAAATGCTTTGAGGGATCAGGAGCGATATGACTTTAAAACCATCGTGTAGACTCTATGATAGGATTTGAATTGGTATATATGATGGGGGCGTTAGGAACCTAGAATGCATATGTTTGCTTCATTGAATGCTACTTTAAAATCTCACACCTATTAAGATAAACAGGATTGTCCAGTCAATTCGATGGGAGATTATGAAATCATCATTTGCAGGTTGGGTGGTATGTAGTATGGTGTTTGCATTAGGTAGCTTCAAGTTCGGCCTCCTAGAGGTGCGAATAATTTGATGAAGGTTCTTTACATTGTTCTGTGAGTGACTTCGTATAGGGTGAGTTGGTAGTTTTGGAGCTTCGCAACTGGAACCTTCGAAACCACTTATGACTATGTCACAAAGGAGCGACTCTGTGACTGATAAGCGAAAGAGAAGTATTTGACAATAATAGGAGTATCATAGTTTGGGGTGGTGTTCACAAAATCTAGAACGATGATCTTTAAACCTATAAGGCGCGGTAAATAAATGATGATGTAGGGAAACAGTAGGATTATCTTATGATCTCGGCTCCCGACCACGTAGCTATTTAGACGTTTCATTCTATCAAGAAGCCATACATTCCCTACTAAAATGTTGTAAATGTTGGAGGGAGGATTGCGTATTATCATGAAGAATTGTATGATGCGAAAAATTTCTTTGAGGACATGTCTTCTGGGGTTTATGCCGCGGCTCCCCGCATTATTCCTCCTGCATTCCATTGCTGCGGATATCCCACTTGCGAAGGCTGCTATCTGCCAAGATGTTGTAGCGTCGGTTCTTCTTCGGCTTTCCGCACCAACCTGCCCGTGTTCTTTATCCGCAACTAGCCGTGTGGCCAATGGAGGATTTTTGGAGTTTACAACATTGACAAAGAGACATCACGAGAGGTCAAATCCAATGCCAAAGATATTATGATTAAATTGAGCCTTCACAGTAGCCTAGATCCCCTTTGATTATAAGGAATGGATGATTGTGGCCCGATCTATAGACATCACACTTTGTTGGGAAGATTACATAGTGACAAGATGACACGCTGGGCAATACTCCCATAGACTCTGAAATGCATAGTAGAGTTTTGGGAGCAATCATTGTACCATGGGTCTAGTATCCAGAATGCTTCATCTGTAGGTGTAGGCGATAACAATTAATATTTCATGGGACTCAACGACACTAGAGGAGGATTGCTGTTAGAATGTTAAGGAACATAGCGAAAAGAAGAGTAACGATTTTAAGGGACAACATTATGCATACAACATTGAGATGGTTGGAGCTATTGATGAAGTTCCCACGCGAAATCAGATCAAGGAGTCTGCTGCGTTTGACAAGAATGACGTGTTAAAGTGAATCAAGAATTGATACAAACCTTTCACCTGCGGGCTACACTCTCCCTTACGCCGTCAGAAATGCACCCGTGGGCTTCCGTAACCCCAATGCCATTATTTGCGGCGTCAACTTAGCCGCCACCTACACCCTTATCCCCGCAAATGTCCTGAAGCCTCTTTGCTCCCGCATTTCATCAGTTTCTACTGGATGCCGTAGATTATGGAGTGTATGTGAATTTAAACGATGAAGTACAACCTTGTAAAAGCGAGGGGAATACTAAGTTTGATAAAATAAATGTCTAAAGCTTTTTAATGATTCAACCTCCGCATCTATAATTAGAACGTGAATAAAATTGGTCATGTGAACTATTTGAAAGTGGAGGGTGAATGGAAATTTAAAAGGATTTTCATTAATGATATCACCCTATCTTTATTATGACCAATTTCAAGCATTTTTGCCAAAGGTCTTCATTTGCAGTTGCATGAATTAAAGGGGGTGAATATTCTATAAACATAAACAGTTTAAATACGCTAATTATCTATTGTGAATGTTGCCTACAAGTGTAATATTGCAGAGGGATTATAAAATGAAAGCTAGTGTTTGAGATGTACTCGCTTGTGATGCTGTGCCAGGTTGCAAAGGGGGACTAGTTGACGTATGAATGCATGCCAAAGAAGTCAGTGCCAAAGAAGCAAAAAGGTGACCTTGGGAAGGAGCAAGATGGAACTGTTTTATTTTTCCACCAAATGATGATGATGGTAAGGAGTTGTCCACCAAGATCAGGCAAGGGAGCTAAAAGATAGACATCTAAAAGACAAAATAGACTACAGGATAAAATAGAGAAGAGGGAAAAATAGTCTATTTTAAATTGTGAAATATTGGGGGTAGGTGAAACCCTAAGCTGTATTGAATCTGGGCCACTCATTGTAAATGAATCCTAACTATTCATTTCACTTTTGGAAAATTATAAATAGGGGCTTGCTCCTCATTTGTAAGGGGTGGTAAATTGTTGTAAAAGGAAGATTGAAGCAATAAAAAGAAGCATTGCATTGTATTTGGGTGTTTTTTTTGAGCTTGCTCATTTTGCGTGCATGATTAAGCCTCCATGTTATTTTCTATTTGTTAGTTTCTTGGATGACTTTAATGGTGGCCTTTGTTACAGTATTTGATGAATTTCCAACTCATGCTTTTTGTGGTTTATTGATGATAGATCACTTTGTAAAGCTAGTCTGAGCTTCTCTTTTATACTGCACCTTAGTTCAACTATTTGTTCATACTTAATAGGTGAATGACACAGTCTAAAAATCTGCAATGAGCCTTTGAAGATTGCACTGGTTTTGTGTAGCTGTAGGTTCCTCTTGGTCAATAAAAACTCAGTTTTATGGGAGTTTTTCTACTGTAGCATTCTCCATTGTTATTGTTTATTCATAGCTTAGACTTAAAATAGTTTCTCTCAACCCTTCTCTTTTTGCTATTTCTTTTAAATATTTGTTAGTGTAGGATTCCAAGCACCATAACAATGTGAAATTTGGTGATTGAAGTGGGTTTCAAATTGCTGTTTTGAGTGAACAACCACTGTTCATTCATTTCTAACACTTTGAAACTCCATTTTTAGACCCAAACTCCTATGCTTTGTGAACCATAAAGGCCTCCTTGTGAGTACCAAAAAATCACATCAACCATTGAACTATTCCAAGCATTGTCATGACCTGACACCTGAGAGACCTTGGGGTGATTTCTAAAACTTAGTTGCATAAATTTCCTTTTAAGAGAGATAGCATACTTGTATGCTGTCTGTGTTGAAAAGGTGCAAAAACACCCATCAATAGGTATTAGCTCTAGAATCTGATTGTATAGTACCACACTTGAACCTTCTTTCTTATTTAACAAATTTTCAAAATAGGTGACTGCTTTCTTGGCAATGTCCCTAGGAGACTTAACACTTATGCCATTAACTCCTTGTAGACTTGCAATTCTATTGACTTCTCTATGTGCCTTAGTGTTATTATGAAAGTATTTTGTATTTCTACCCCCCTCCGACATCCAAATCTCCTTGGATTTCTACCGCAAATACATTTCCTCTTTAACCTGAATCTCCTCATATTCTTTGAGCAACTCTTTTTCCTTCAGGTATTTTTCACTACCCATTCCTATAAATAATACTGCTTCATTTAGAGATGATAACTCTTCTTCAAGCCTGCATTTGGATTTGAATTTTTTTTTGAAATGAGTCCTATTCCATTCCTTTAGTTGTTGCTTGAGGAGCTTCAATTTTAATACCACACCAAACATCTTGGTTCCCTCAACTTTCCATCCCCACCACCATGTATCAATGAGCCCTAATAGATTTTGATCCTTGAACAACATATTTTCAAATTTGAAGGGGCATCTCGATGGTCCCTTTTCGCCCATTATTTCCAAATGAATGGGATAGTGGTCTGACCACAATTGAAGTAAAATGTTGCCTTCAAAGGTGAACGAGAAGGCTCCCAACTCTCTTTTAAACAAAAATCGATCCAGTTTTTTGCAGTGTGGCTAAATCCCAACCTCCGATTTGTCCATGTATATTTCCCATTTTCCATTTGAATTTCAAACAAATCATTTCTCCTTAAAAGGTTCTCAAAATCCACTTGGGATTTATACTTTCTTTGCATTCCCCCATTTTATCCTCACTATGCAGGATCGCATTGAAATTGTTGGTGTAAATAAAGTCTTGTACTTAATTAATTCATTACTAGGGGGCATAGGGGACTTATTTACATGTTAAGTTTACTTAGGTCCTAGGAAGGAATCTTTTTAGAAGGTGTTAGTTGTCATTAGTTGTTATCTTATTTTTTGACTTGTAACGCATGTGACCTAGGTAGTTGTGATAAGTTGTCTCATGTTATATGATTAAGACACTTGTCATAATCTTATGACATCTTATGTCTCACCTTGGCTATATAACCAAGGGGTCTCTCATACATAAAACATCAACATTGAATCATATTTGCATAATTGATAAGAATATAGTTTATTCTTGTCATTTTCTTATTCTCTCTTTGTGCTTTCCATTTGGCCTCAAGATTTTGGTAGGCTATCTCCATAGCCAATTCTAACATGGTATTAGAGTGGGTTGGGTGCCTTTGGTTAGCCATTTTTTGAGAGATCTTGGTAAATCCTGAATAAGTTGAGTATGCTCTTCTTTTGCATCATATGATAATCTGGAGAATCAGAAAAAACTTGATAGAAATACTAGATTTTGGGGGATTCCTCTTTGTGGCTCTTTATTACAAATTCAAATTAGAGCTTGTTGGTGCAAATCTTCCTCACCATTGAGATCAGAGGGTTTGAGAAAGTCATTTTTCCTTTTGTTTCGTCCAAATTGGACATATGAGGCCAAATATATGAGGGTTTGAAATTGAAGAGTGATTGTTAGATCCATAAGGTAGCTACATTTTTGGAGCATTTTGGGTCAAATTTGACCCTACCATCACATCCAAAAGGGCTAAAAAAATTGACTATCAAATTGCAAAAATTTGAGCACTTCACTCGAATCTTGAGGAAAATTTTTCCTCTACTGGGTTGTATGGATCACCATTATTGTAGGTTGATGGTACAATTTTTCAAAAATTAAATAAAAATTTTCGGTTGAAATTTTTTGAAATCTTTGTTTAGAAAAATTCAATTCGGGCGATTGAATATTTATAATTTTTTTTCAAAACAAATAAAATAAAAAAGAACTTTTTTTTATGGATTCATAGTACCTCATATAGCAGACGGTACCTGCTGGGTACACAGTACCTGCCGCCACATGGAAGACATGGAGTGGGCCACTACACAGGCAATGGACCCCACTTACTAGTTGCGACAATACAAAAAAATTATCAATGAGATTTTTTAATAACCATAAGTTTTAAAACCAATATATATTTAATTCAAATGAGTGAAAATTCAAATATTCCATTGACATTTTTCAAAGATTCTGTATAGATTCCTTTTGTCAAGATTCCTTAAGAATATTTCGTGCATCCAAAGATTCTTACCAAGGACAAGCATATTCTGCTGTGATGGGTGGATGAAAATCAATTTTAACATCATGGAATGATGATGTCAGCACCATGTCAGTGCTCTTTTGAAAAATTTCTACCCCCTTTCCAATGAAGTTTTCAGTTTTGCACTTGATTTTCAAATGCTTATAACTTGTGCTCATGACCTCCTTTTTTAGAGAAATTTGTTTTGATTTGGGATAATTTTTTGCACTCTTCATAGTGGTGCAATCATATTTTGGTTTTGGTGTCTATTTTTTTCCAGAACTTGCAGATTCTCATAGGTGTTGCTACTTTGTCCTCATTTTGGAAACTTCAGGAGCTCATATCTTGCTCCTACGGTAACATTTTTGGGTGCAATTTTTTTTGAAAGTGCATCATTTTTTATGTTATTTTTAGTGGTATGATCAAATTGACCTCATTTTGTACCAAATTTTTTACTTGACTATGTGGCCAAATTCAACATTTTCATGTACCAGGATCAAGTCCATTTCGTTGTTTTTGGAAAGTGGCACCTATAATTGCACTAAGTATAAAGTGCCACAAATCGGATATTACTTTGGGGGGCTTCGTGGTTGAGTAATTTTGGGGGGGGGGTAACCTTGTAGTTCTTTATTTCATTTTTTTGCTTGGTTTGTGTTCTTGCAATGGGGGGATCACAAATTGAACTCCCAACTCCACATAATTATGCTACATGGAGAAAATTATTATGGAACTATCTCATGGGAAAAAGTCTAATATGATATCTAAAGGAATCCATTTCTCAACCTATTGATGCTAAAGAATTAATGAGATGGGAGATTAATCGTGAAAACACTTGGATGCATATGTTCATTAATCTCATTTGATATACAACTTCTTGTTGAATCATGCAAAAAACCTAAAGAGGCTTGGGAGGCTTTTGAAAAATTGTATGGTAAAATAGATAAGATTAGCAGATATCAAATTGATTATGATTTGATGAATCTTGATTCTAAAAGTTTTGACCACATCCAAGACAACATCTCCAAAGTTAAACAATTAAGGACATAGTTGAAAGAATGCAACATTGATAAAGGGGATTTACAATTGATTCTGAATGTGTTATCCAAACTTGGTCCTAAGTGTTCAGTGTTTGTTTCTAGCTTTCATACCCATCAACTTTCTATGGGAGCATCATATGTTGATCCTAAGTTTGATGAATTTTCAAATCTCCTAATTCAAGAGGAAGCTAAGTTAATGAACATGGGTCTAATCAAGTCTTCCAAGTCACAAGCATTGTTGGCTAGTGATTCAAAGGTACAAAAAGAATCAATGAATATTGATAAGAAGAAAAAGAACAAGCCACATAAAGAATCATAATTCTCTCCCTAAAAAAGGGAATCATCTAAGGAGAGGCCTACTTGTGTATATTGCAAGAAGGATGGACATGAAGAACACTATTGTTATAAGAAGGATATTGATGAGTTGAAACATCTTCTTAGAAATAATCACATTGATTTTCCTTCTAGAATATATTAATCACCTCCTCCTTCAAAATAGTCCAAAAAGGACAAATGCCATGTTGGTTTGGCTTCTACATTAGGATATAAAGGACATGCTCTTTGTGCTTCTTCAGATCATGGACCAGGGAGATGACTTCTAGATTCAGGAACATATCATCATATGACATCCTCATAGTCTATATTCTCTTCTTTTTAGCCTTGTACTATGTCTCCTATTTTGATGGGAAACAATACATACATGGGTGTAATTGGGAATGGGTCTATTAGTTTTTGGAATAACAATTTCCAAGATGTTTTGTGTGTTTCTCATTTGACAAAAAATATTCTTTCCATATATTAAATTACACATGGTGGAGATGGGAGGACTGTGGAGTTCACTCCTGATTCAGTCCTCATTTGAGACTTGGAGAGTAGATAGATCATTGCTACTAGGATGGTTGATCATTCTTCTTGATTGTATACCTTTGTAGATTTTGCTTTTGATGGTGACATTGTTCCTTCATCTATTGATCACACTTCAAGTATGAACCATTATTTAGAGGAGACATTTGGATTTTTGAACTTGGGAGTTCTCACATCAAATCTAGTTCTTGAGCCTTTAATTTCATACCCTCCATCTACTGTTGCAATTGCTGATGATTGTGTTGCTACAAATATGGCTTCTTGTAATTCAGTGCAACAAGATATTCATTATCTTTCAAATTTGGATACTTTGGATGAATTCTTGATAGGTTTTTTAGAATTGTTTATGGAGTATCATATTGCAAATTTGGGAGATATCATTGATGAAATTCATCTTCTCTTTAATGGAGAAGATCCTTCTTCAATTGTGAGGACACTTTGACCCTCTTGTACAATCTCTACACGATCATTCTTTGTAGTTTGATGTGAGTGTGGATACTTTTGGACAACAATTGGAGGGGGATTTTTTGTCTTCAGAAGGGGATATGTTTGTCTTTGGATTGTGTTCTACATTTATCTCTACTAGATTATGGATTGTACTCTTCAATAGTGTGGCCTAGAACATCTATTTGGAGTGTGTCAGCTTTCAACATCGACATGGAGACACTTGAGAATGCTTTAGAGAGCATCATCACATATCATTTATCTTCCCTCATCTTCCTTTTAGGATTGAGAAGAACTCTTGCATACATTCTTGGTTTTGTTTCTTCTTAAGGGGAGGAACATTGTTCAACGCTTTTGGATCATTTTCAGCATTCAATGTCTAGATTCTACAATCATTACAGGAGACTCAACATTGGGGGGATTACATTGTCTCTCTTCTTCTACTTATCTCTTATGGGAGGGTATTTTTCCTCATATGGGGTTTTGACCTTCTCATTCTTCATTGAGAGCATTTCATTTTGTATTTCATCTCTCTTTTGGAGAGGAGTTTTGTCCCACTGGGTTTTCTCCTTTTCTTAGTTTGTGAGAGATTTCTTTGCATTTGTACATGGGGACCTAACATGGCCTTGTAGCTAGGACCCATCTTTGTGTCATTTGCATAATAATCTACTCCCTAAGTTACACTTAAGGGGGGGTGTTGGTATAAATAAAGTCTTGTACCTAATTAATTCATTAGTAGGGGACATAGGGGACTTATTTACATGTTAAGTTTACTTAAGCCCTAGAAATAAATATTTCTAGAAGGTGTTAGTCGTCATTAGTTGTCATCTTATCTTTTGAATTGTAACAAATGTGACCTAGGTAGTTGTGATAAGTTTTCTCATGTCATATGATTAATACACTTGTCATAATCTTATGACATCTTCTATCTCACCTTGGCTATATAACCAAGGGGTCTCTCATACATACAACATAAACATTGAATCATATTTGCATAATTGATAATAATACAATTTATTCTCGTCATATTCATATTCTCTCTTTTTGCTTTCCATTTGGCCTCAAGATCTTGGTAGGCTATCTCCATATCCAATTCTAACATAAATAGCCCCCTAAAATGTAGTATTCTAGAAATACCTTGCTACAAAAAACACCTAGCTCCACCCAAAATTCTCTTTTCTTAATGCAACTTGCAAGGCCATAAATATTTATCAATGTAAAGATCAGATTTGATGAAAGATTTATCACTTTGCAGGCTAACCGATTACTATATACCACAACCTTTTCTAAATAAACAACTTGAGGTCTCCAAACCATTAGCAGACCCCTCGAGGTACCTGCGGCTTCCACTTGCTCAACATTCCAACTTTTGCATTTCTTCTTGAAAATTTCCACTTCTATATTACTTAATTTTGACTCTTGAATCATGAAGACATCAACCTTTGACACCTCCATGAAGTACCTTAGCAAACACTTTTTGTTAGGGGCATTTAAGCCCCTAACATTCCACGATATAATCCTCATTGTGAGCTTAATTTGATCTTAGCATCATAGTGAGCTTCTACTAGCCTTTTGCATCATCATCCATAGCCCTCTTCTCTATGTTTGAAAACCTACCTTTCCTTCTACTATCCTCGTAGTCATGTGATTTCCTAGCTTTGTTTCTTGGCTTTACTCCATTTTCCCTCAAGTCATTAGGGTGGCCGGGACATCTGCATTATCATCTAGTGAAGCAACCTTTTCATCCAACTCCAAAACCTCCTCTTATTCTAAATGGTTATTGTCCTTCAGATCTTTTCCCTCCACATTGCTATCATCATCCTAACCCATATATGGGTTAGTTGCTTCTTCCTCCGCAAGGGTTGTGTAGCTCAACAATTCATATCCCACACTCATAATTTCTTCTAGACCAAAAAATTCCTCCCTGGTCCCTTCCTCTTGTGGTTTTGGAAACCACTCTACAACCCCATCTACATTTTCCTTTGTAGCCAAAACTTCCTCCTCTGCATACTCATGGTCCCCATTCTCTTGTAAAGCAGGCTGTTCAGTTTCCTAATCGTAGTTTTCCCCATTCTTAAGTATTTCCCCACCATTCGTAGCTCCATTGCCCAACTCGATTGAAACTTAGAAAAATAGGATAGGGGAATTTCCCAAAATGGAAAAGTGGATCTAAAGAGGGGAAAGGGGTTCTATTTCTCTAATTTCATTAGGTAATGAGATCCACACTATGAAATGACTGTGAACCTTGAGGTGAATCAATTCAAAGTGTGAATCTACTGATTTCCCTTTTTTGCTAGGATAGGGGTTTAGGTTAAACAACACTTTGGGGAGAAAGATTAAAAAATAAAAAATATACTCCAAATTGTGATCTATAAAGTGCATTTAGAAGCTTAAACATGAAACTGATGGAACCTACAAACTTTAGGGAGAATCTGGAAGGGATAAATCTTGTGTACCTCTCACAAAAATTGCTTTTTCAAGGCTCACCGAGGATTCATTCACCCTATTGTGAATGGATCTTAGCTAGGGCTCTTGAAATTTTTTTTCGGGGTTTTGTTCTACTATGTTTGCACTCCCAAATTCTCAAATCTCACAGTCGGAAAGTCAAAAATAAATTTTGTAGGTCAATTTTCGTGAAATTACAAGAACGATGACAACAAATGCAACTTTGACAACTTTTCAATTTTTTCTCTTCAAGATATCTTCCACCTAATATCTACAAACACACATCAAGAGGGAAAATTTTTGTTTTGTTAGGTGAATGGGGGTTTTCCTTGGTCAAACCCCATTTTGGTAAGTAAACCTTGAAATGAAACAAAATAACATGAATGAATGATAAATGAACAATTAATGTCACAACTCACCAAACATTTGTTTGAACCTTGGATTGTAGATCTACAACTAGCATGAAGTGGCCTTAATAGATGTGAATCTTGATCATGAAAATTGTGTTGAAACGATTCCTTTGAATACTTGAATGGATCTTGAACTCTACATCACCATATTAGCTCAAACAACATGCATGGATCTACATAACTTTGACATAATTCTTGGATGTTGATTTCTGCAATAAATGATGAAGAAATCTGCCCTTGAATGCTCTTGACAATAATCTTGGCTCTTGAAATTGATCTCCCAAAAATCTAATTGAAACTTGATCTCTAGAAACTTAGACTTGATTTGATGAAATAGCCTTGTATTTATAATAATTCATCCTTAATTTAAATATTACAAGCCGACATTGAAATATAGATTTGAAACCATTAAAATATCACTAAAAACATAATTTAAATTAGGGTCCTAGGTCTAAGGGAGGACCCACTTTCCCTATGGAAAATGGGTCCTAGTCACTTACCTAGGACACAATTCTCAATAACAAGTGTTATGTTATGACATTAATGAATTTGAGGTTTTCCTCTTTGGAAATTGTAATTAATTAGGCTTGGATTTGAATTAAAGGGCCAATTAAGGCATAATTAACCTCAATTAATTAATAAAGTCCTAAATTAGTGTGAAAGTGTAAAGGTACACCTTACAACACCACAAATAAGGCATAATTAAGTCCATTTTAATTAATAGGGCCCTAAACTCAATTTGAATATGTAAACTACATATTACAACACTAAATTAAGGCATAATTTAGTTCATTCTATTTAATATTAATTATTCCCAAATTAAGTGTGAAAAATGGATACTTTTTCCTACACTACATTTAGCCCCCACTTTAGTGAGAGGAAGAACTTGTGTCAAACTTGCACTAAAGTGGTCAAGAGGGGTCCAAGTGTACCAATGTGGATGGTATAGGATGAAAAAGATCAAAGAGGGTGATCAAGTCCCCAGGATCCAAGATCCTACATCAAACCAACATGAGCACAAAAGGACACACACAAGGTGTATGATATGCAACAACAAGACAAGATACACACACATACAATGTCAAAGACTAAAAGAAAGAAAAACAAAAACAAAAAAAACAAAAAAAAGGGGTGGATCAAGCCTCGACTGTTTGTCCAACTCAATGTGGATCAAGTCTTAGCTGTTTGTCCAAAACACACGCTCACTCCAGACTAATGGAACCTTAGACCATCCACTAGGTGATCCCCCAAGAAAGTGGCTTAGTGAGAAAGCCATGCCAGGTCTAGGCTCTCATCATACAATGAGAAAGTCATGCCTCTGTCTAGGATCTGATTGTACTAACCATACCAAAGCTATCCCTCTAATAACTTCAATAGGGAGTCACAAAATGAAACTTTGAGCTTCACAAGGCCTAACAAGTTGTCATGCTAAGCACATATGAACATGCAAGTGTTTTTGTTCAAAGGTATTTTTCTTAGTTTGTGTAAGGTCTCTTCTTAGAGAACATCATGTCTAATGTCTCCAAGAGAGGACACGTTTAAGAAATATCATGCTCTTGGAGGACATCAAACCCAATGACACCACCAAGAAAAGGAAACACCACAAGAATAAAGAAAATCGCACAATGAAACATGAGTGTTGATGTATTCCCCCACTTTAAAGTGATTTCTAGCACCATTGTTATGAACAATCTGATTTAAAGTAGAAGAAGACATTAGAGATTATTTGGAAAGTCCTATGCCAAGTCATATGTTCCTGAATGAAACTACATAATGAATAAGGTGTTGCCCCCAAAATGAAATGCTAAAGATAATAAAAATAAAGTATGTCGAATGCGAGCCAACCTAAGGTATGTCGTTTCATCCCAAGCTTGCTCTTATATATACATGGAAGGCGGCCAACTAACCAAAAGAGACAACAAGTGCCATACGAGGAAAAGGATACCTAACCCCCTTTCCCCCACTTAGTGAAAGTCAAGGGTGAGCCGAGGTGATTGATGAGAAACATGAAAATCAATATCAATTAGAGGAACTAGGTGCTTCAACACAAGGAAGAGAACCACAATCCTTAAGATGTTGAATTTTATCACTTAAAGCCTTACATTCATTAGTAGAATGACCATGAACTCTATGGTATGCACAAAATGAACTCTTGTTGTAAAATTTCTTTCAAATTCTTGGAGGGAGAGATATCAAACGATCCTGGATGATTCTCAAAAATATACTCTCTTGATCAATAGTAGATGTTCCTTTATTTTATGAAAAAGATATCTCTTGCTTAGTACAAGGTGTCATACTTACACAAGACTCTTTAGATTGCGAGATTTTGTACCATTCTTTAAAGGAAGACGTAAAATATAATAAACTTCAATCATTACTATGACATGTCCTAGGAATGTTTTGTGTGAGGAAATTGATATTAAGTGAAAATTTCTTTAATTCTTTTCGTCTTTCAAAGGAAAACAACCAAGACCAATAATTTCTATTAGTTCAGTATGCACCAAGGTTAAAGTTGGCTTAGAAGAATCCTTTGTAAGAACTTGTTGATATTGAGTGAAGGCTTGCTTGTTTCTTTCGAGGGACAATAACCAAGACCACTAGTTGTTTCTTGTGTATCAGGTTCTATAGGGGCACAAATACCTTGTTCTCTAACACCACATCCTTTTCCATTGTAACCAATTTGTTTCATAATTTCATAACCTCCTCCATAAATCTTTTTCATTTCTTTCGAATTCGAGGTTTGCTCATATTCAACTTCATCAAATTTTATTATGTAATTTGCTTCTTCTTCTAAAGTGGTTGAGGTGAATGCTTTCAAATTTTGTGTTGACATTATCGATTTTTCTTTTCCCTTTTCAGAGTCTTTTGTTATGATCTTGTATTCTCCCATGAATGTAGGTGTAAAATCTAAGGAACGCTAATCATTTTTCAATAACTTTGTAACTTCTTCACTGTGGTTCTCTTTTTCTTTCTCTTGCATAGGTTCCTCTTGTGTAGTTGGTGTTAGTGTTTTCAAATGATTTTACTTGCATTTCTCAATGTTCAAACAAATTTCTGGTTCAGGGTCAGCTTTGATTGTATACACTTTGTTGTTGTAAACATACATCATTTTATGATGAAGGGTAGAAGGCACCCCATGTTGGCATTGGATTTTTTTTTCATTGATGTCAAGGAGACTTGCAGTGATGTTAAAGGGATGTGGTTTCATCATCTCAATCCTGATGTTGCATTGCCTTGGAACTTGTCATGATACTTTGATTGATATTTTTAAAAAGGTTGATGGAGTTGGTGGAGTTGTTTATGTATCATTGTTTGTCATTGGAGCCTGTTCATTTAGAAACAAGAGCTTGTTTCATTCTTCATGATGCTGATGCAAGATATTGATGTTTACATGGTATTGATGTTTGATAGAATGCGCTTTTGTGTTGATGCTTGATGGTCTTTGGTGTCAAAGGTTATGTTGATACAATATTCTGTATTAGAGAATGAGACATATGATGAATAATAGAGATCATGAACAATCACAGGTGCAAGTTTATTGAGATTTTAAATTGGTTTAGGGTTTATTCATGGGTTATCACTTATTTTTTGAAATCCTAAATGGAGGTTATTTTGCAAATTTTATAAAAAATCATTTTTATTAATAATTGAACGGTGACTTTGGATCATAGGCTAAGAGTCACTTAAGTGAGTAATTGAGGATTATAACTGTATTGTCTACCGGTCCCTATTCCTAGGGCTTATCGGCCTAGCAGGTGAACGACTTATATTATTTCTCTTTTATAACATCAATGGCTATCTTTTAAAGATGAACCTAGCGAGAGACAAAGATCAAAGGTTATTATTTAAACTTACCAACTATTTCTTGTGGCTTTAACTTGACAGGTATTTGCATAATTTTGGTGTGTAACTGTTCTAATCAATGGTCACCATGAAGGTGCCAAGTTGAAGATCGATGAACAATATATGAAGACTGTTTGAATTCCAAAGGTGGTGTGTGGAATAGGTGTAAGGGCATGATGAAAGGTTAAGCATAATTTTTGATACTATATGTGTATGGTGTTTAATTGAAATGTAAAACAAAACACTAAAACACTAAATGAAACCTTTAAACTAAAGAAATTAAACTAAATTAAAACAAAATCCTTCAGTGCTGTCCCATTTTCCTCTATCCACAGTGATTCTTTTGAAGCTTTTGCTCTTAGATTGTGTAAGCTAGGCTTCCTTCAAATGGAAACTTGTAGAACGAGTATGCAAATGAGAATGCTTTACTATTCTATATGCTGGTAGAAATGAGATTGATGATACAGATATCGACAGGGGCTGTGAATTATGCACAGGGGCTGTGAATGGGAGATATCATGATTCTATTGCTACTATGCTTATGATTCTATGCTATTGCTATGAAAGTACTCTATGAATGCTATGGATGCTATGCAATTTGCCTATAATTTACTTGCTTAAACTTCTATATCTTTTGGAGCTCCCGGCAGCTGTATTTATAGATTTTTGCAGGCTTCATCCTTGCTGGCAAGAATCTATGGCTATGAATTGTCTGGTAAGTTTGAATGGTGAGAGATTGAGAGGTTGGAGAAGAAAATGGGGAAGGTTGAGAGGTTGGAGAGAAGAATGGAAGCTTGTCTTCAACCCACGAGAACAAACCTGCACAGGAACAGAGAAATTTAATTTTCTGTTTTGGCAGTTTGTTTCCCGGGAGTTGAAGATAAATCCCAAATTAAATAAATAAAATTTATTTAATTTAATTTATTGTTTTTTTGATATTTGATTTTTGATTTTTGAAAACCATAGAAGAATTAATTAAATATTTTGTAATATTTAATCATGATGTGACTTTAGAAGATTTTTGAAATATTTAGAAGAATTAATTAAATATTTTTGGAAATATTTAATTATGAATAGATTATTGAATTGGAGGAATTTTGAAATGATTTAAAAATGAATATTAGATTAGAGGAAATAATCAAATATTTTGGAATATTTAATTATAAATGATATTTAGAAGAATTATAATATTTTAATCTTTATTTGAATAAAATATTCAAACTAAGATTATATGATAATTAATATAAATAAATTGTAACATTTATTTAATTAATTAAGAAATGAATATGAAAAGGTGATTAAATATCTAATCGAAATGAAATCATGAACAATATAAATAAATTATTTAAATTTATTTATACGTAGATAGAATCAAAAGATTTTAATTAAATATTAAAAATATTTAATTAATTACCAGACAATGTGATATGACCATTTTTAAGTGTATACATTTTGCCCCTCTTTGAAGTGATGTGTTTTACGCATTACTTCAAAGAATTTTGAAATTTTGCCCCAAATATTGATTTGAAATGTTGATAGATGTATGTGTATGCCCCCGCGAACGATGAATCGATATTTGAATTTTTTTTTTTTTGAATTTTTGAATTTTGATGATTTTAAAGATATCGATTTATCGTTTGAAACTTATGATATGAAGAAATTGCCCTGATAAGATATGAAATGAAAATTTGATGAAGAAATTGCCCCTAGGATGTGAAAATATGATAAAAATGCCCCAATTTTACCATTATATAGGTTAAAAATGTCATTTTCCATGTCATTTTCAATTTTAACCTAGTAAAATTTGCAAATATTGAGCTCTGAGTGGATAATCATGGCACTTCCAGTTCACCTGCACCGTTTCGAGTGTATCCGACGTCATCAGCGGCCAGCGCACTACGGACCTCCGGTATGTGTCTCGCAAATTCCTGTCTTTCAAAAATTTTGTTTTGCGCACGTTTTTAATGTTTTAATTTAAAAACATTGAGTTTTAGCGCTCTTAAAGTGTATCGTAGCGCATGCAATAATTTTCGTAGCGCGTTTAATATTGTAGCGCCCTTAAGGCGTATCGTAGCGCATTTGAAATTTTCCATAGCGCATACAATGTCGTAGCGCCCGTGAACTATTTCGTAGCGCATATGATATGTATTGTAGCACTATTGATTTCTTAGCGCATTTGAAACTTATTACAGCGCTTTTGATATGTCTTGTAGCGCAAAATATTTCATAGCGCATATGATAAGTTTTGTAGCGCTCTTAACTGATTCTGTAGCGCAAAAGTTTCTTTAGCGCTGATAAGGAATTTTGTAGCGCCCACAATTAGTTCTGTAGCGCTTTTTGTTCCACATGATAAATTTGTTCCCCAAATTGTTGGAGAACAAATAGTAGCTGATAAATTTGCTTTTAAAGTTGTTAAAAACAAATAGGATAGATAAGTTTTCTCCTAAAGTTGTTAGAAAGAAACTTGATGTTGATTATTTGCGTTCCATGATGATGAAAAACAAATAATTTGATTGATTCATTGATACGTTAAGATGATTTGATATTGATGTTGTTTTGATGATGTATGTGAACAGGAGAGACTAGGTGTCTTGCAGGTACGAGAGACTTTCCCGAGCACATGGTCATTGATTCCACATTTATTACAGTCTGATAGAGATGTGATCGATGCTTGTGGTTTGACTTCATTACTTGATATGCCCGAGGTTCGCCTCAATAGGGCTCTATTGACAGCACTTGCAAAGAGGTGGCATAGCGACACCAACACCTTTCATTTACCGACCGGCGAGATTACAGTGACTCCCGAGGACGTATATCGCATCCTACGGATCCCAGTGATGGGAGAGATTGTTGTTTTTGACAGACGAGAGGCTGGAGGTACTCTTGCTTTGAGATGGATATTCAGAGATGATCAGATTGCTGGGTACTTCATCCCATGGGGTGAGATTACAGATGCCTATCCACCACTACCAGCTGTACTTGCAGGATTCATTGGAGGTGTGTTGTGCCCCGACCATAGGTCGAAGGGGTTCGCGATCGGATGGGGTCGTGTCTTAGAGAGCATGGTGATGCAGGGCACACGATATGCATGGGGTACCTGTATGCTAGCCCACTTATATGACTAGCTACATCATATCGTATATGGTAGAGGTCAGAGTTTTGCGGTTGGATGCTCATTACTACAGATATGGGCATGGGAGCATTTTGCAGTGTTACGTCCATTGACTCGAGGAGAGCGACCAGCTGGTCGAGCATACAGATGGAGATATTCACATATTATTGCTTAGCCTAGACTGGGCAAACTAGTGTATTGGCAGCAGCTGTTAGATAGTTTGGACACAGTATGTTGGAGGCCATATTTGGATTGTGAGCCATGGCCAGAGGATGCGAGGGAGATGCCTTTTGTATGCACTTCCAGATTTTTGATTGGACGGACCACATGGATCTTGGAGAGATTTCTTGCTGGACATGTATTGCGACAGTTTGGTCGGACTCAGGGTAT
>VDFB02139427.1:0-25001 GCA_007258455.2 Sequoia sempervirens | reverse complement strand
AAAATTCTCTTTACAATAGTCACACGAGATTCTTTTAGATCAGCTTGATATCTAGAAACCGTACATACAACATTCATGATGTCTGATCTGGTCTAAGTTAAGTAGAGCAATCCACTAATCATTGACCTATATCTTGTCTAATTTTCCTTAGGATAATCATCATTCTGTGTTAACTTGCATCCGGTTACCATGGGTGTACCAACAGGCTTTGAGTCTTCAATACCACATTTCTTCAAAAGTTCTCTCACATATTTGGAATGAGATATAAAAAATTCAATTATCTAACTGAGTGATTTTCAATACCAAAATGAACTTCATCTCTCCAATCATACTCATTTCAAATTCACTTATCATTTCATCAAAAAACTTCATACATAAATCATCATCACCTCCAAAAATAATGTCATCAACAAAAACTTCAATAATCAACTCCTTATTATGATCAATATTGAAATACAAATTACTATCAGCAATACCTTTATTGAATCCAAGCTTCAACAATTATTTATCCAGTCTAGCATACTAGGCTCTAGGGGCTTGCTTGAGTTCATACAAAGCTTTATTCAATCAAAAAACCATGTCTTCCATATCAGTCAGTTGAAATCCATCCAGCTACTCAACATATACCTCTTCTTCAAGCTCACCATTCAGAAAGGCTTACTTCACATCCATTTGATAGGCTTTGTAGTTTTTAAAAGTAGTATAAGCAAGAAATAATCTTACAACTTCAATTCTAGCAATAGGGGCAAAGGTTTCTTCAAAATCAATACCTTCCATTTGTGAGTACCCTTTACATACCAGTCTTGCTTTATTCCTAACCACTTCACCTTGTTCATTCAACTTATTCCAAAAGACCCATTTGGTTCCAATCACATTTTTATCTTTAGGTCTGGGAACAAGAATCCATGTGTCATTTTTCTCTAGCTGCATTAGCTCTTCCTTCATTGCTTCCATCCAGTGTTCATCTTTACAGGCTTCATTAAAATTGATAGGCTCAATCTTGGAAATAAGACAATACTCTTCTGCAATCCCTCTTCTAGTATGCACACCTTTATTCTTATCTCCTATGATCTGATCTTCAGAATGATTTAACCTTACATACCTCAGAACTTTAGGATTTTCTCGCACTTTTGGTTCTTCTGTTCTCTCTTCTGCACTTCCACTAGTCTCTCCTTCCTGACTTTCTTAACTTACTAGAACAATTTGAACTTGATTCCATGTCTAAGCATTCTTTCCTTTGTTTGTACTATCTTGTTGGTCATATGAGTCATATCCATAATATCTAGATGATCTAGTAGCGTCCTTATTAACTTTGACATTAACACTTTCAATCATTTTCCTCAATCCTCTATTATAGTACCAGTGGGCCTTGCTTTTAGTAGAGTAACCCAGAAAGATTCCTTCATTGCTCCTTGCATCAAACTTGTCTATATCTTCATCTTTCTTGATATAACACTTACTTCCAAAGATCTTGAAATATTTAATAGTAGGCTTATAACCACACCACAACTCAAAAGGAATCTTACTAGAAATACCATTGACATTTACTCCGTTAAGAGTGTACATAGCAGTGATTACTTCTCTCCAATAGATGTGAGGCACATTTCCTTCCAACATTATTGTTCCGGCAACATCTAGAATTGTTCTATTCTTTCTCTCTACAAATCCATTCTATTGAGGGGCCCGAGGAGCAGATACTTGTCTTTTGATTTCATGCTCTTCATAGAAAGAATTGAACTCCCGGGAAGTGAACTCACTTCCTCTGTATGACCTTAAGTATTTGATCTTCAAACCTGTCTCATTCTCTACCATAGCTTTGAAACCTTTTAACTTCTCTAATGCTTCACATTTTTCTCTTAAGAAAGCAACCCATATCATCCTAGAGTAATCATCAATAAGCAACATAAAGTACCTTTCTCCTTGTAGACTTCTCACTCTGGAGGGACTGTACAGATTAGTATGCACCAACTCTAGTACACCATTAGAATGATGTTGTTTGCTTTGAAAAGAAACTCTAGTCTACTTTCCCACCTAACATTCCTTGCATATAGTGTTAGTAGGCTTCAAAAGCTTAGGTAGATCTCTTACTACTTGAGTGGAGCTTACCTTGACAATGTTATCAAAATTCACATGACACAACCTCCTATGCCATAACCATCTTTCATCTACTTGAGAAATTAAACAACTTTCACTACCAGCACTCAGGTGAAAGATATTACCTCTTGTCTTTGTACTTGAAGCAATTACATTTCCAGAACTTCCAAGTATCCTGCACTTTCCATCTTTGAACTAAAGATTATAACCCTTATCGACCATCTATCCAACACTCAACAAATTATGCTTCAAACCTTCAACATAAAGGACATCATTAGTGTTGTGTTTACCACCAAGACAAATAGATCCTCTACCATGAATAACACTAGCATTGTTATCTCCAAATATTACAACCCCACTGTCATACTTCTCTAGACTTACAAATTTTCTTTTGTCACCAGTCATATGATGTGAGCATCCGCTATCAATAACCCAAACTCATCCTTTCTTTGGTCGGAGCACCCAAGGCCTTCAAGGAGTTGTTCAAGAGCCAGGAGTTTGCAAGGGTCAGGAGGACCTATCCATTATATCAAAACATCAACTATGACCTTTTGAAGCCTATAATGGCATTTGGAGAGGATAAATGCAATGAGAGAGTCAACTGTCCTAAGGGTCCTGATAAGGATCCTAGGACCAAAATGCAATATAAAGGGAAAATCATGTTCTAGGGGTTTGATTAGTAATCTAATGCTTTAATTAGGTCAAATAAGGTTGGACATTGAAGATCCAATGGTTTTTAGATAATAGAATTTAATAAATTTCAAGATTGTAATTTCAAATTTTTGAATTTCACTTTAGGTGGGAAAAGGAGTTTTAGGTGTTTTAGAGGTAATTATGCATTGTAATCAATTCCAATCAGTTGGATCAGTTGGGGGATGGTTCTATAACCCAAAAATGGTCATTTTTACGGAGGTTGGGCGTTTGGAGAAGTGACTGTACGGACTGCTACAGGAAATAGTGAAAAAACACAGTTTTCTTGCATTTTCTTGAGTCTTTTTGATGATCTATTGATTCCTTTTGAATTTATAATCAATTGGATGGTTTAAGAACCTATATTTACTTTCAATTAACCTCTTGAATGATCTGATAGATGTTAGGAATCAGTTTTTGTAACATATTGCTGACTGTCCTCAAGAATAACATAGAATTTTCACTAGTTTTGGTGGTTTTCATGGATGATTGATCCATTTCAAGGTAGAATGCTGCTGTGACCTATGAAATGGATCATTCATAACATGTAACATACATATTTAACAAACTAATGTGCAGGGAAGAAGAATATTGAGGTGTACACCAAGATTTCACAATGCAAAGTGCTTGAAGTTGGAGGCTAGGGTATAGCAGTAAAAGATTTGCCTTAATGAGGGGCATGTTTTTGAGTTGGGATAGACTAAATATGTTGTCCTAATGGTGTAGAGTCAATGAGAAAGTTCTGGAAGTGATTGGAAGGTTAGTTTTCAAGAAGCCCTAGTTTTTGAGGCAAGTTAAGGAGGGGTTTGTGTTTGAGCATGTTAGATGTGTCATAGAGGTCTAAAAACTTGGATTCCTTGGTTTTGAGTCATTTTAAGGGATTTTTGAAAGTTTCATGGTCAGGGGTTGAGTTTAAAGAGGGGTTGCTTTGAAAAAGATGGCTAATTAGGCCTAAATTTGAGGAAACAACAGATTTTTGATTGGTGTGCTCCAAAACAAGTGCCATCAAGAATCTAGTATGTTATGTATCATCACAAACCACATCTGGTTCAATCATTATTTTGGAGGTTCCTTTGGAAATTTTGAGTGCAAAGTCAAAAATCCCGCTAGAGGCCTAGTTGGGCTAGTAGCCTAGTTAAGGTGAAAATTTGGTTTTGTGTCTAAGTCAAAGGGTTGGGATTTGAAATCATTCAAAAACAAGTTTGTTTGGGTCTCTTAAGAGTGTTCCTAGGGTTTGGGTCCATAAGGAAGGAAAATAAGTCATTTGGTGCATTATTGAGGTTTGTCTCCATCAGAGTGCCTAGAAGAGTGGTTGAGATTGTGTCTTGCAAACCTTGAGAACTTTGTGTGTTTTTTTCAAAGTCCCAGACCCTCTACATCATTCTTCAATTCAAGCTACAAGAGCTTTCTCAACTTTAACAGATTTAGTAGCCACTGAACCATTTACCTTGATAGAAATGAACACCCATTCATCCTCATTTCCATTTTCTTTATCAGATTCTTCATTAGTCACACCTTCTTCAACATAATAAAATTTCTTTTGAAATCTAGGCTTGTTAGGTTTAGACCTAGGAACTCTTTTAGGACACCTTGAAGCAAAATGACCTATTTTACTGTAGGAAAAATATTTAATAGGCAACTTTCCTTTGTACTTACCTTGTCCTCTGACTTCTCTTTTCACAATCAATGCTTCTAGCTCTTCTACCTCTCTTTCGTCATCTTCAAGCTATTTCATCTCTTCCTCATACTTGAATGTCTTTCTAGAACTCTCTCCTGAATCATATCTTTTCTTGTTTCTTTCGGATACAGAGGCCTTAAATGTAGATTTAGCCTTAGGGATATAATCACCAAATTCACTCAACTCGAAAGTAGTAAGTTTACTAATCAACATATCTCTTGTCACATTCGTTACTGTTCTGAGCTCTTCAATAGCATGAGCTTTCAATTTTTAAGAAGCAAGAAATGATCTGAGCACTTTAGCTACAATTTCTTATTCATCCAAGGTACCACCGACACATCTAATACCCATCACAAGTTCATTTACTCTTTACATAAAAGAAGAAATATTTTCATCTTCACCCATCTTCAAGGTTTCATACTTGCCTTTCAGACTCTATAGCTTACCGACCTTCACAAGTGCATCTCCTTCATACAAAGTTTCCAACTTCTTCGAGATCTCATGAGTTGTCTTCAGATCCATCACATTTTTCATCTCTGAATCTGTCAGAGCACTCAACAAAGCTTCTATAGCCCTGATGTTATTTTCAGCTTCTTTGATCTCATCAGGAGTAGTAGGACCATTCTGAGGAATAGTATATATGTTCTTTGTAATCTTCTAGAAGGGTTCACTAATACATCTCAAATGGCATTCCATTTTATCCTTCCACAGAGAGTAGTTTGTACCATCAAATATAGGACTACCCTTCTTGTATGATTCCATCTCAGATCACCTCAAGCTATTAAACTTCTTCAGAGGAACCTGCTCTGATACCAATTGTTGGAAAAACAAGGACAACCAACTGAGAGGGGGGGGTGAATTAGTTGTCACTGAATATTCAACCTTCCCAAACTTAACTTAATCTTAGATCCGATAAAAAAACAATAAACCACAAACAATTAGCACATCAGAAACACAGAGAACACCAAGATTTTTATGTGGAAACCCTATTAGGGGAAAAACCATGGTGGATGTTAGTCCATAATATTATACCCTATTAAAAGTATAAAGATGAATAATGGGAATGTACATGCATTGATGCACACTTCCTAGAACTCACTGCCTAAAGAAGACACACTGTCTTACAAAGATTCAGATTAGATCCGCAGGGTATGAACTGAGAAAATAACTTCTACAAAAGCTTGATTATAGTTTTGATTAAGCATAGAAATACTCCTTCACACTTCGATCAAACTTCTTCATACTCTGCTTTGCAATCGAATGATTAGAACATTATTTGCACACTTGCACTTTCTCTAGCACACAATCGATCTTCACTTCGCTCAAACAATCACTCTTATATATTCGCTTCATGGAATTACAACTTCATCGACCAAAATGAAATATGAAAATATAAAGCATGCATACAATGTCGGCCCAAATTTACAAATAGATTTTCAATGTGAATCTAACACCGTTGGCCACAACATAATGAAGACCTAAAACAATATCCTTGAGTGCACCAAACATTCAAAATTTAATCTTTGAGGATCCACAACATGTTACAACCACCATGTCGGCCAAGAACATGAAAAACCAAACCCACAAAGGAAAAATTACCGACCACAAGCACATCGATCAACGTGGATGTGTAACAAATATAGAGCATGATCTAAAAATATTCATGAGTATTATGAAACATCAGAGAAGCATCCGTAACAACTGAAATTACTAGAATCACACCAACTTCAATTAGGAACACTAACTGAAGCCACAAAAAGTTGTCAAAACACAACTATTCATAACACAATCAAATCTTCACATAGATCTCTAAAACTTTCAGTGGATAAACTAGATACACTCAGCAATAAAACCTTTAGTCTACAAATTTTGATCATTAACGTACTGAGCAAGACATCAACATGAACTTCACTGTACCTCTTTCAACCTACAACTTCTTCTTCAAAAAATTTCTCAATATCCTCGACATATACAACCTTCAATGCATCAATTATAATAGTGTTGACATCAATGACAACCACTTATCAACAACACAACCACAACATCCAAAAAGGTTTCATAAGATTGTTGTGTCAAGGTAGTAGATGGTTGTGACAAGTTTCGTAAGACTATTGTGACAAGTTTCATAATACTGCCATACCACAAGAGCCAAGAAGGCACGATGCGATGTAGTAGTAACATCTCACATTAACATGAAGGATGATCAATAAATGTGTGGTATGGTAGTAACTCAAAATACTTATCTTGCATCCTTGCAAGAGCCAAGAAGGCACGATGCAGTGTAGCAGTAACATCTCTCATTACCACGAAGGTCGAGTAATAATGGTGCAGTGTAGCGGTAACATCCCACATCACCACAAGGATCATGTCAAAATGGTGCGGTATCGCAGTAAAACTATAAAAAGAAATATTACATTTCTTGAGGCATTTTTTTGAAATAGTTTTCTTGCCTTGTGTATATTGCTTCCACATTTTCATGTATGTCTAGCAGGGCACTTGTAACTACAACATATGACAAAAAATCCATGTTGTTATGCTTTGATGGATGTCCCTTCGTTATTACTAGATATTTTATGTAGTGCACATTATTATAGTGTAAGCCTATTTTTTAGATTGTTTCATTTAGCATAATCAATATTCTCCACAAGAACATTGCCATGTTTAAAATGATAGAAATGGTTCACATCTCTTAGAACAATTTCTCTTGCAACAATCTTGGAGATGAATTTATATGTAGTGTGAAAATAAGAACATACTCAAAGGTTCTTAACAACTCTAATATTTGCACCAGGGGTCATGTTTAACAAACCAAATGCAATTGCTAACTTTTCACTATGGTGGCAGATAAATGATTCTTTTTTCTTCTATTCCACAACATTGGGTAAAATTCATGAATCTGGAAATACCCTACTACCTTCATTTGCCAAGCCAATTTCCCCAATTTTGCATAGATCTCCCATATTTGTGGATGTGATCTTTCTCCTACACAAAAAGCATGTACCCATTTATGCCCTTCAATCCAATTACATGTAGGTATCTTTTTAATTCCTCTATCTTTCATCAATCTCCTTACTATTTGAACCTCACCACACCTACCCGCTTCTGCATAGATGTTTTAGAGAAGAACATAAGTTGCAACATTTTTAGGATCCAACTAAAAAAGCAGTGTTGTTGGAATAATCAACCTATATTCATATATGATCCACCAGAACCAAAGGTTTAACTAGCATCTCAGTAATAATGTTTCGGGTGTCCTCAAGATAGCTAGCATGGGCATGAAGGTCAACCATGCAAACCTAATGATCAACTATATATGTAATGTAATAATGGTTACTGACGTGTGAAGTATGTGTAGCCCTCATCCACTAAACCTGCATGACTGCATGCATCTAGAACACAAGCAAAGCTTACAATGTCGATGTTCCAGAGTTCTTCATTAATTCAAAGACTTTGAGAGCTTTCTTGCAAAATCCATTTTGTGCACATTCTGCAATCATATTATTTCATTCCATGAGATGAAATATCTTTGAGGCATTTTATCAAACAATTCATTCTGTAGTACATTTTGGTGTCAAATCTTTGGTAATTATGGTTAGTTTCATTACATTCAAATTCTGAATTCTAGGAAATTATTTACAGTAAATAGATTGATGGCTATTTGGATAGTGAAATTAGCTCTTTTAGAAATTGACTGAAATATCTAGAAGGATTATTTTAATTAAAGAGGATTTTGTGGTTATTTTGTAACAATGATTAGCAATGATTTTACAGTGCAGCTAGCTTGCTATTTTCATTCAAGATACAAGTCATCAAATTCAAGCACATACCAAGAAGATGGTACTCTACTTCAAACCCTCAACCTCACTTAGTTTAGTTTTCTTACATGGGGATATTAAGGAAGTTGGTAAAAAATTAATATATATCATTTTTTGTTTGTGAATGAGAATCCTGTAAGATTTAATATGGAAGTGGATCAATATCTGGTTTCTTAAGTAAAAATGATGTCACAGTTGGGAAACTTGTTGTGAAACATCAGGTTAGTAATTTTTGGATGTTAAGGCTTCCCAATTGGATATCAAAGATATTTTCTCATCAACTTAATTTGGAATTTATGTATAAATGGATTCTTCCATGGTGCAAGTCTTTACTCAGACAACACATGAACCAGGATTGAAATCTTTGTTGTCTAATTAAGTCTGATGGCATTCTTGGGCTTGATTTCCAAGAAATTTTTGTTGATAATGTTGTTCCAGTCTAGTTAGTGTTGATAGCCTTCATTTTATAATGTCAACTTCATTTTATAATTTGAGTATATCACCTTTCTTAAACTTTGAACAAGGTTCTGAAATCAAGGGTTCAATATGCATATTTCAGGCCTATGTTGAACACTCTGTTTAAGGCATTTGTTGACAAGGCTACAATTTTTTAATTGATTTATCTTTCTGCTGTGTTTGGAATTTCTTTTGTAAAATCGCAATATACAATGAACTTTTATTCTTTTTGAATTGAGACTAATATTAATTTTTTTGGTTGTATTGAGGCATAGCTTCATTCATGATAGAAAAGGAAACACCCTATTGCTCATATAAGATGGCACGTTGCATATAAAGGAGGGAATATTATAGTTGGGTTATTGTTGACTGCGTTGAAGGAGAGGGCTTCATATATGGGACACGATCAACACTCTCCTTGGATTCTACACATTACAGCTTGCTCCAGGAAGATTTCCCATGTTGTAGAAGTTTTAAGAGATGAAAGGGGCATGTGTTCACATTGAAGGGCTTCAAGCATGCATTTCCATCATTGCAGAAGTCTTTTGGAGAAGTTTCTTTCTTGCAGTAATTTCTTTGCAATATTGTAACTTAGATTTTTAGTCTTGTGACTGAGAATAACAATTGTAACACTCTAGTTGTAAGTTTTAACGAGAACACCTTTCTTTTATTAATAAAGTTCACCAATTTTTCCTTCTCAATGGCTATCTTATTGTGTGCAATTGATGATTAATGTGTATTTCTGTGTTTTATGCTTAAATCCTTAGACATCAGTCAATTAAAATGACTAAATATACTACTAATTGACATCAATTAATAATTAAATTGATTAAATATACTACCAATTGACAAAAATCAGTGAACAGTGAATAAATATGACCGGTAAAATTAGTGAATAAAAATGACTAAATATACTACCAAATTACAACAATAAATGACTAAATCAACAACTAATAAGTGACCAAATTACAACAATCAATGACTAAATCAAAAACTAAATAAGTGACTAGTTAAATATATCAGTGAATATAAAATGACTAAATAAGTGACCAGATTACAACAATCAATGACTAAATCAACGACTAAATATATTAGTGGAAAAAAGTGTCTAAATAAGTGACCAGATCACAACAATGAATGACTAAATTGACAACTAAATATACTACCAAATTGATCAATCAAAGAAACCAATAAATGACTAAAACTGGTTTAGTCATCAATTTGTTCACGTTATATATGACTGGCAATAAACTACTAGTGGTCATGTGACCAACTGTAGTAGTTTATAAGCAGTATTTAGGAGTTTATTGATGTTTCTGTACTAGTGCAAGGAGTATTCTTGCTCATACCAGACATATGAAATTTTCTCAATTTTCCCTCCACTTCCTCTTTTGAATTTCCACCATTGATCGCTTTCAGTCTTTTAATCTTGACTATCTATCCTTATCCGTCCCTAACCCTACTTCTTCATGGTGAATGCAACCTTAACCATTGATCTTAGCATCATTTTGGCTTTCACTCTTGACTTTCCATTTGAGTAGCTTTTCTATAAAAGATATTTGTCTCCCTCATTCCAATCTTACAACCACAATCTCCAAATTTTTTGCTATTCACTATCACATCACTATCACTTGTAGGTACTTGCATACAAAAAAATTCAAGGGAAATCTTGCATACGCAACAAAATGGAGGAGATGGAAGAAAGATGAATAAAGTTTAGCACGAGAAGTTTGGTATAGCTTTGTGCTTGTTTGATTTCCTTTGCTATTTTGTACTTTCTTGTTTGGATTTGGGTCATTTGGGTTTATATTTTAAGTATTTATGGTTGCTACTATTGATCTTTTCCTTTATACTATATTTTAACCTGATCCTACATACACAATTAAAATATGGGGGTCTAGACAAGAAGATGAATAATGGTGGTGAATTTTACTAAGGATTTTTAAGAATTTTGTAAGCATACTATAATTTTAAGGTGAAGAATAAACCCTCACACATTGTAACAACATGTAGTTGAAAGGTTAAATAGAAACTTTCTTGATCAACTGAGAGGAATGATGGGTAGTGCAACTCTAAGACATGATTTCTACACTAAGGAAAGACGAGTACCATATGCTACTTGAAAAATAGGTCTCCTAATTTTTTACTAGAGAACAATATGCTATATGAAATATGGTTTGGAAAAATATCAATTGTTGCACATTGTGAGTGTACTGTAGGAAATTGTATACCTTTACAATTTCACACTATGTTTGGGTCCCTTAATTAATTGGACTTAATCAAGCTCATAATTTTCCAAATTATGCATTCGAAAGCCTTATTTTTCTCATTTCCTAAAAGGGAAACTTATATTTAATTAATTCAAATAATATTTTAATCACCCTGAAATGAATGTGTCCTAGACTTTGGGCTAGGAACCATTCACCCAAGGGAGAATGGGTCCTCCTTAGGTCCGAGGTCCAAAATTTTAATATGTTTTTGGTAGTGTTTTAATGATTCAAATTTCATACACAAATTTTGGCTTTTGGAATTTATTTTTTGGGAAATTAGATAAACACCTATAAATACATAGTATTTTTATCAATCCAAACTAAATACACATGATTCAAATTTCACATGAGAAAATATTATTGTCAAGAGCATTCAAGAGTAGGTGTTTCAGTCAATTGTTGCAACATTCAAGATCCTATCATCATGTTGAAGCTTATGTGTGTTCATGTCATCTTGTGAAGGCTAATTTTCATTGTTGATCCTAAGCATCCAAGCATTCAAGTGTCCAAAAAATAAAGAAAAGAAAGATCTAAATTTTGGGAGTGATGTGTTTAACTTTAGTCCTCTAAGGGAAGCCATTAAATGTTTGGTGATTTGTAGCAAACAAGTGCTCATTCATCATTCCTTTCATTTATCAATTGTCATTATCTTTCTATCAATGCTTAATTACCAAATATTGAGTTTGACTAAGGCAAACCCCCATTCATAATAATTTTTTTTCCTCTATGTATGTGTAGATTTATAGTGAAAGAAGGACTGAAACGATCTCAAGGAGAAATTTTTCATTGTTTTCATAGTTTTCATCATTGTTATCAATCTAATGAAACTCAATTTTAGATACTTTTCCCAGCTTTCTAATAGTGGGACCTATACTCAACAAAAGCTAATATATAGTAACCGATGATTGCAAAAACTGATTTTAGACACCCTATCTAGGACCCATTCACCCTAGGGAAAACTTGTCCTTCTATAGTGCTCAAAATATAATTTGTATGCCAACTACATGTATTTGAACCCTTCTTAGATATTCCTACAAATTGTTAATTTGATTTTTGTAGCTTCAAGCTCTTGTATTTTATTATCTAGGCCATATAGTTTCACTAGTTTAGTTGCATCAAATAATTTCCAATTAATTTTAAATCCTACTATCCTAAAGAAACCAAGGGATTTAGGTCTGATGGACCCATCTTGAGGTTGAAAGTCAATCCATACACCTTGTAGTCCCCTACTTTCAATGAAATTTGGGAAGAGGGACACCATTAGTTCCTAAGTTATTTGTATGAAGGACCTAGGACACCCCATTTTGGATCTCCCCCTTTTCCAACATTTCATTTTGAAGAACCCGACATTGTGCATCATACCTTTTCTAATTATGAGATCATTAAAACCCTAGATCTAGGTTTTGCATTAGCTAATTTTGCATTTTATTTAGTGTTACAATTTGCATAATTTCATCATTTAAGAAGAAAAAAATATTAAAAATATTGCATACATTCTACATATTAGATTGCATAAAATTGTGTTTTAGTCATTTAGATCAAAATTACATCAAAAATTGCATTTACAAAAGTTGTCATTTTGTTCATACATTGTCACAAAATTGTATTTCTATTTCATATCAATTTTTGGAAATTATGTCATTGAAGAATTCATTTATAACTAGGAATAATGAGCTAAAATATTAAGTTAAACATTCAAAAATTAATTTTTCATACCCTTGTCCAAGGACATATTTACCCTAGGGCAAACCTATCCTTGTACGACTCATTTTCCTAAATTTTAGATCTTAGTTTAGTTTCATAAATTTTAGTTTTATGTAATTTTTTGCATCAAGTTCAATTAGTGAGAAAAAGTGCATTGTTTGAAATCAAAATTTCCATTTAAAAGAAATCATTTTTAGGTTTCTGCATTTAGAATCAATAAATTATCATTTCTAGATCTGAAATTTGCAAACATGTTTCCTTTTCAAGCGCATGGTTTTCATAGGGTGACACATAGATTTTATGATTGTAATCTCTCTACTTATGAGCATAATCTAAGAAAAAGAATTGAAACTATTGATAAGCATGTTAGTTACCCTCCTAAAATTTCTTCCATTAGTATGAATGTCATTATGGATAATAATTCTTCAACCAAAACCCTTCCTCATTATAAGGTGCCTTGGTGTTAAAAGAATCAATCTTGGAATTCCACAAGAATCTTGTTTGTACCTCTCCTAAGGCTTCCCCTACTTGGGAAGATATTATGGTAGAAGAAGATGAGATCATTGACACATTCCTTAACACCACTTTGCCTAGAAATCATGCAACTTCCAATTGTGAGATCATTGATTCTCCTAAAACCTTGATTATTGATGATAATCATGTGAATCTTGTCTATCTCTCCCCCACCACCTCTCCTAATAGTAAAGATGTTAGGGTGCAAGGGGATATAATATTTTTGAAAAAAAAGTTCAAAAGACAAGGTCACCTTAGATCCTCCACCTCTAGACCAAACCATTGTCCAACCAAGAAAAAAACATAAGCTTTCCAAAAATCTTATAGTCCATGATCCCATTGAACATTTACATCCCCTATTACATCAATCCAAAACTAAGCATGATTTTTGTACACTTTTATATTGGGGATTAATTAATTACCACAAAAACCTCACCAATTAACCAAAAAACAAAGAGATAGATCATAGAATGTTTTGACATCATACAGATAATTGTACTCACTTGTAGGAGCTATTAAGAAAATTTGAACCCTCTAGGGATCAAATTGGATAAAATGCACACACTTTTCTCCTTTCCATGTGATAGTTGTAGAATCATGTACCATACTCACTATTACATGCATTACACTTTATGTAAATCATTTTTGCATATTACAAGGAACACCTTCTCACCACTTATGTCAAATCGTCCTTGTCCTACATTTTGGAGGTAAGGGGGTTAAGTAGCCTTTTCCTAGTATGACACTCATTGTTACCCCTTTAGCAAGTTATTCACCTTCTGTTTATGATGAACAAGATTGGGATCTGAATGAAATGCTTTAGGTTGGCTCGCATGCCTCTAAAACAATGGAAATAGGGCGCTCCACTTTTTCAGAGATGAAACACTAGGTTTTAGAGCCTCCTATTTCACTCTTGCTTCATTCAAGGAAACCTTAGATATCTCAATCTAATGATAGAATGAGAGAGAGAGAGATCTACTAAAGGTTGTCCTAGGGTTTGAGGGTTTCAAAAAACTAGTAACATGCAAGATCTAATTATGAAACCTAATGCTTTGTAGAATTCAAACAAATGATCTAGGAATGAATATAAAATAGAGCAGTAAGCTAAGAAAACATAGAGGTGCACCTGGAAACTTGAATGTGCTTGAAACAAGCTCTGAAATCCTAAAATAATAAATTTAAGGCACACTATGACTCATATGCTAGGTTGGGCATATCAGTCCCAGTCTAGGGTTTCTTGGCTGGAACAAGAATTTGGCAGTGTTGACTCAAGATGTTAAAAAATATGGAAAATTGCTTGTACTAAGACTTATACACCACAAGTGGCATATTGGTCCCACTTTTCTTTTTCAGAGGGTTAAAATTAGAATCTTCTCTCTTATCTTTGCTCTTCCTTCCACACTTCATTTCTAGATCTGAAACTTTGAATTAAGACCTATAGGTGACTTTCCATGAAGATGACAACCTTGTGACAAATTGATAACTTCTCTCAACCTTGCAACTTTGTCTTCAAAGGATCTTCAAGCTCCAAGACACCTAGATCTGCAATAACACATGTAGAGAGAGAAAAACTTGTTGATTGTTAGGGAATATGGGTTTGCCTTGGTCAAACCATTTTTAGGTAATTAAACCTTGTGATGAAACAATGAAATATGAAACATGAACAATGATTCCTTGAATGATTTCTTGAGATGTAAATCAACAATCTAACATGAAGTGGCAATGTAGAATGTAGATCTTTATCTTGAATATTGATGTGAAACAATACTTGCAAATGGATCCTCAATGCTACATCACACCACTAGCTCAACAAAATTCTTGATGCTTGATGATTTTGACATGATGATGGATCTTGAATTGCTGCAACAAATGATGAAGAATTCCGCCCTTGAATGCCTTATAAATGCTCTTGCAAACTCTCTTTATGCTCTTGTGAAGTCTTGGAATGTTTAACTCTTGATAGATTAGGTTGATATCATGAAGGATTAGGTGAAATAATGATTTGAAACATTGTTTATATAGGAAATCCATCCAATTTACAATTTATTAGATCCTGGGAGTTTACATTCATGAAATTTGAACTTAAAACCTTGATTTCCTACTCAAACCCTAAAAAGGGGCCAAATTGGACTCATACGCCACTTGTGGCACATAGGTCTCATTTGGATGGGACCTATATTCCAAAGGTAGTGTATGGGTCCCACCAAGCCTTTTCAGGTGGAGGAAATGTCGAGGAGTTGGAAAATTAAGTGTATTTATTGATCTTGTTAGGATTTCAATTGAAATAAGCCTCAAGATGCATAACAAAGGATCTTAGGGACCTATTAATGATGATATGAAGGTCATAAATGTAAGAGGGCCCAAAAATAAATGTGAAGGTGCAAATAAATAGACTTTACAATATTAAATTAAGGAAAAAATAGGTCTATATAGCTTAAAAGGGCCCTAAATCTCATGTGAATGTGTTAAACACATTACAACACTAGATCAAGGAAAAATTAGGTCCAATTTAATGTTAATCATTCCAAAATTAAGTAAGGAAAAGGGATAATTTTTCTGTTACAACCTTTAGTCCCCACTTTAGTGAGAGGAGGAACTTGTTTCAAACTCACACTAAAGTAGACATTCAAGATGGGTCCAAGTTTACCAATGTGAATGGTCTAGGATAACAAAAATTGAGGAGGAGGTCAAGCCCCCAGGATCCAAGATCCTACGTCAAACTGAAATAAGCACAAAAAGTACATGCATAAGGTGTATTAAATGTAGCATCAGGATATGCAAACATGCAATGTCAATGACTAAAAGAAAGAAAAATAAAAACAAGCAAAAATAAAAAGAGGTGGATCAAGCCTCAATCTTTTGACCCACACATTGTGGATCAAATCTCAGCTATTTGTCCAAAATTGCATGCTCACTCTGGGGCAACGAAACTTTAGGCTATCCACTAGGTGAGTATCCAAAAAGGGTGAGACACATACACACACGATCGATATGCACTCATAAGGAAGTGGCTATGGGAAAGTCACACCTAAGTTTAGCTTTGCGTACAACCAGACCAAAGCTATACCTCCTGATAAATTTGATATGATGCCATACAAAAATGAACTTCGAGCTTCATGAGGCAAGAAAAGCTTCATATGCTTGAAACTCATGAACAAACAAGATGGCTCCATAGGCAAGCAAAGTGTATTATGCAAGGTGGCCATATAACAATTATTGTAAATGTAGAAGTAGTGTAAGGTACATTCAAAGGGATTTTTCTTGGTTCATGTAAGGTCTCTTCTTAGGGGACATTGTGCCTAATGTATCCAAGAGAGGACAAGTCAAATAAATATCACGCTCTTGGAGGAAATCAAACCCAATGACTCCACCAAGAAAATGACACATTGCAAGAATAAAGAAAAATCACACAGTGAAACATGATTAATGATGCATGCCCCCACTTTAAAGCGGTTGCTAACACCATTGCTGTGAGAAATTTCTATAAAGTAGAAGACATGAGAGGTTCTTCGAGAATCACCATGCTAAGTCATACGTTATTGAATGAAATTGCATCATGACTAAGTATGTCACATGTGAACCGACTTAATGCATGTCATCCACATCCCAAGCTTGCTCTTATATAAATGGAAGGCGGTCAACTAGCCCAAAGAGACAACAAAAAGTGCCATACAAGGACAAGGCTAAATAACCCCTTGCCCTCACTTAGTGCAAGAAAAGGATGAGCCGAAATGTTTGATGAGAAACATGCTAGAGAGAAAATCAGTATCAATTAGAGGAATTAGGTGCTTCAACACAAGGAAGAGCACCACACTCCTTAAGATGCTGAATTTTATCACTTAAAGCCTTACATTCATTACTAGAATGACCATGAATTTTACGATATTCATAAAATGAACTCTTGTAGTAAAATTTCTTTTGTGTTCTTGGAGGAAGAGATATCAAATGATATCAGAGGAGTCTTGACTAGACATATTCTTGATCCATTCCATTATTTTGCAACAAAGATATTCCTTGCTTAGTACAAGATGTCATATTAACACAAGACTCTTTAGATTACAAGACTTTGTACTCTCCTTTATAGGATGGTGTAAAATATATCAAATTTGAATCACTAGTGTTTTGCATGATGACATTGATATGAAGTGAATATTTCTTTGTTTCTTTCATTTCTTTCAAAGGAGAAAAACCAAGACCGTTACTTTCTATCAGTTTAGGATGCACTACTGTTAAGGTCGACTTAGAGGAATATTTTATAATAGTGTTGATATTAAGTGAAGGCTTGCTTGTTGCTTTTGAGGGACAATAGCCAATACCACTAGTATTTTCTTGTGTGTTAGGCTCTATAGGGACATGGATACCTTGTTCTCTAGCACCACAAACTTTTCTAATATATCCAAGTTGTTTCATGAGTTCATAACCTTTTCCATAAAGAATTTTCATTTCTTTTGGAGTCGGTGGTCATGCATAATCAGTCCCATCAAAGTTTGTTGTGCAATTTCTTTGATCTTCTAGAGTAGTTGAGGTGGATGTTTTCAAAGAGAGATCTAGATTTCATGTTGACATTACTGCTTTTTCTTTTCCCTTTTCATATTCTTTGTTTATGATCTTGTATTCTCCCATGATTGTTGGTGTGAAATATAACAAACCCCAATAATATTCTAATAGTTTCGTGACTTCCTCAATGTGTTTTTCTTTGTCTTTTTGCTACATGATTTCTACTTGTGTAGTTGGTGTCAATGTTTCCAAAGGGTTTTCCTTATTTTTCTCAATGTTCAAAAAACTATTTGGTTTAGGGTTAGCTTCATGTGTGTACACTTTGTTGTTATAAACATACTTCATTAGATGATGAAGAGTAGAAGGCAACCCATTTATTGCATGAATCCACGGTCTGTCTAAAAGAAGGTTGTATGAAAGATGGATTGATGTTTCTAATGTGGCCTTTCCAACTATAATAGGAAAAGTGATCACACCAAGCAATTGTTTTCCTACAATGTCAAATCCCTTAATAGATAAAGAGTCAGGTTGAATTTTTGATTTATCCATGCTGAGTCTATCCAAAAGGGTTACACTACACACATTAAGGGTGGAGCCATTGCCAACAAGGGTTATTTTTATTCCTAACCTATTATAGATAGCTATTATCACAAAAGCATTTTTTTAATTTTGTACTTCCAAAGGAGGGAGCTCACTTTGGTGGAAAACAATATCAACATTCATTTCTTGAATCATGGTTGGTATGTCATTCGGTTGTACATTAGAAGGGATAGGAATTTTTTGTAAATCACTTTGTATCATGAAGTGATAATGAGGGGAGGCTTGAATAAGGTCCCATAATGATATCTTAGTAGGAGTATTCTTTAGTTTTTCAACAAGATTGTACTCCTTTTCCTTATGTGAATTAAAATGAGGGGCCCTAGGAAAGATAGAGTTAGGGAATGGGAGGGATGTTGAAGGTGTTTATCTTGGTTGTAGATTGTTTCTAGTATTATATGTATGAGAAATGGTATTATAACTTAGTTGTTGTGAAACATTATTCTTAGGTGGGTAAAGGATAAGTTTGGGTTTGTCTTGAGTGGGTGGTCATTGTGAGGGTGGGTAAAGAATTAGAGGATTATTAGGATGTCCCACAGGGTATGTAGGAGGTCCATTAATTAAGAGGGATCTAATGGACACCTTCACATTCAATACCTCAATGGTTTTGGTTTGATTTCTTTCTAATGAAGGGGAGTCTAGAAACATCTTTAAACGATCATCTAAGGAAGTCACATCACTATCGTTTATATCACTGCTCTTATTTTCTTCCTCCATGATATCTTCCCTAATAGGAGAGGTTTTAGGAGAACAACAAACAAGATGTTCATGACATTCAATGTTTGGTTCCTCTAAAGTGACTTCATCAAAAGTAAGGGAGTTATCAATGGTTGGATTGTCTTGTTCAATAAGGTTTTCCCTAGGGGAAGAGAGGCAACTCAGATTCTCATTACTTTCATCGATTGTATTTTCTAACATCAAAGTATCTTCTTCACAACTAGAAGAAGAAAAAACGTGATTGTCAAGATTGTCCAAATTTTCACTCCTTTTTCCCATAATGTCCTCCAAAATAGGATAGGTAGGGGATGAAACATAAAGAGGGTTTTCATAGATCTTAAAGGTTTGATTATCTAACACCAACATATCCTCATCATTTACAAAATTATCACAAGAGGGGAAGATGTTGTGAGATGAATGTAGACTAGTTGGAGTGTTATGTAGGTAAGTTTCAATGGTCTCTTGTTCTGTTATGTGATCGTCATGATTACCTATTGTTATGTCCTCTTGTTTAGTAATGTCTTTCCTAATAGGAGAGGTAAGAGGATAGAAACAACTAGGGTTCTCAAAACTCTCATCGATTGGTTCTTCTAACATCGAAATATCTTCTTCACAACTAGGAGAGATATTAGGAGGAGCGAATATAATTGTTATGATTACCTAAGGTTGTATTCTCTTTCACTAGAATGTTCTCACATGCAAAAGGTGAATGGAAATTAGGTAGGGTGATGTTTAGAAAGGTGTCTATGATCTCATTCTCTTGTGCCATAATATCTTCCCAAGGAGGAGGAGGAGAAGGAAAAGCAAGAATTTCATGATTCTCAATGATTGCATCTTCTTTCACCAAGATACATTTGTCACTAACAATAGAGGTATCGAGAGAAGAACAATTATGATCGTCATTGTTATCTATGATTGTATCCTCTTCTATCACATCATTATCACAAGTAGGAGAGATAAGAGGGGGTGTAGGTTTAAGGTAAGTGTCAACATTGTCATTCTCTTTCACTAAGAGACTCTCATAACTAGGAAACGTATTGAACATATGACTAACATGCTTATTCACTAAATTTTTCTTTGCAAACTTGGAAAAGTTAGATAATAACATTTGTTAGAAGTAATATATACAAACTCAAAAAATAAAGAGGCTTAAAATGCAATGAAATGACCTAGAATGCAATGTGTAAATGCAATTTTCATATTCTAAACAAAGAAATTTGCTGATTACACTATGCAACAATATGAAAATGAAATGTTGTAAATGTAAATTTGAAATTAAGCAATGCATGAAATGAACCGAATTAAACTAGATCTAATGAAATTCATGTAATAGGAACTCAATAGATTGAAAAAACTATCAAATGAAAGCAAAAACAAGTATAAAAATGATGTTTTTAATGCCGTAAAATGTAATTTTAGGGCTGATTTGGGACTAATTTTCCTAGAGGGGTGTATGAGTCCTATTCAGGGATTTTGCTGAGGTAAAGGTGTTGTAGTTAGTTGTTTTGGTTGTAGATTGTTTCTAATGTTATATGTCTGAGCAATGGTATTATGAACTCGTTGCTGCAAAACATTTTTCTTAGGTGGTTCAAGAGTGTAAACAACTTTACTTTGAGTTTGAGGTTTGTGTGAAGGTGGGTAAAGGATAAATTGAGGTTGAATCACATTAATGTCTCTTGGTTTTGGTTTGTCATGACAAGCCTTAGTGGATGAATCTGGTGAGATGAAACCCTTGAGGGCTTCATCTAACATGTCAAAGTCATCACTACTAAAAGGCTTGAGGGTTAGGTTAACTTGGAAAAAGAGATTTGACATGGTCAAATAACTATACTTTCTCCAAGTGGTTTATTTTTTTGATGTTATTTTTATTTTATTTTCTAATGTATTCCAAATATAATATAATCTAATTGAACTATGAACTAATGCTAAAAATGAAAAATACAAGAATTTAATTCTATCCACAATTGCAATGAATATAAATTATGCTACTTCTAATGATTTGAATGTAACAAAAGCTATGCAAACTAAAACAAAAAAATTTAAACAATAAAAAAAAGCTCAAAAATAGGGAATTTAACTCTAGAAAATGCAGTGTGGAATTTGCACTAGGACTGATTCACCTAGAGGGGCATATGAGTCCTAGTGAGGATTTTTTTTCAAAATTTTCAAAAAAATTTAATTGATTTTTATGCTTTTTATGTTGTATGATCTATAAACTAAGTTCAAATACAAATTTTTATATGATTTTTAACGATTTGAGATGAAAAAATGCAACCTATATGCACTTTCACTAATGCAAAATTACAAACCCTAGAATGCCAATTAGCTAATGCAAACCCTAATGCAATGTTAATGCAAGAAAGATCTAGGATGGTAATGCACTCCAAATTAGAATTATGATGTTCTAAATGTAGGTTCACCAAAATGAAACAACGAGAAATTGGGGAAATACTTTCATATGGTTTAGAACATAGAGCAAGACCCACTTTCCAATTATCTCATTCAAGGAGAACCCTGGAAATCTCAATCGAAAGGAGAAATAGATTTGACAATAGGGTTGTCCTAGGTTGTGATTGTAAACTAATGAGGGGTTCACCACCAAGTTAGGACTTGGAAAGAAAAATGCAATGCAAGATGTAATGTTTAACCCTAATATGATGCAATCTTTCACTAAATGACCTAGAAATGCATATAAAATAAAACAAAAAGTTGCCAGATGGAATGTGTGCACCTAGAAGTCTAAAGAAGACTTGAATGAGCTCTGAAACAAAAAAAATAGAAATTTTAATCTACTAGGACTCATATGCTAGTCTATGCGTATCAGTCCCAGATCAATGTTTCTGTATAGGAACAAGTTTATGGAAAAAAGGGTATCTGAATCTACAAAAATCTTGATAAATGCCTATAGTGGGACTCATACGCCACTTTTGGCGTATTAGTCTCATTTTGATTTTTCAAGAATTCAAAGTTCAGATATGCATTTCAATACCTGCTCTTTTCTCCCAAATTGATTTCCAAATCTGAATCTACGAAAAAGACCTATGAAACAAAATATAGACTTGATTTTATTATGGGGGTTTGCCTCGGTCAAACCCCTAGTTTGGTAATTAAACCTTGATAGAAACAATGAAATATGCATGTAAATAAGAATCTAAACCCTAACCTTAAGTGTGTCTAAGATTAGGAAATCTGAAATACAATGCAACCCTATTCTAATGTTCAAGAATGAGATGCATGAATGACATATGAAGATGAATGACTCACTTTGAGAGATCTCTAATCACCCAAATGAGCCCTAATAATGCTTGTACCTTCCTTAGGCTGAATGTAGAGTGATAATGGAGGATGAAATCACTTAGGAAACAAGTCATTAGGCTTGGCTTGATGGCTAGTTGCATCTCCCCAACCTAGAATCCATCATGATTCACCATAGACAACCTTGATCAACCCTTGAAAAAGTTAGATCTTGAATGAAAGTGAGCTTGAAGACCTACAAAAACACTTTAATGTTGCTACAAGACTTCAACTTTGCTTGCTTTTGAAACTTGAATGCTCTTGTGAAAGAATGCTTGAAGACTCTTGAATGATTGGATCTTGAAATTTCTCTTGAAAATGCTTGCGTAGATACAAAAATGACTTAGAAGCTTACTTATATAGGCATTAACACCTAATTTACTGTTATTTAAATCTTAAAATCCAACATCAACCAAAAATTTGAACTACAAAGATGATTTTCCCACTCAAACCCTAAAAGGGCCCCAAATGGGACTCATACGCCAACCCTGGAGTATGGGTCCCACCTAGGGGGATTGATACGCCCAAGGTGGCGTATGAGTCCCACCCTAGATTTTTGGGGTGGGTTGTTAAATTTTTGACTATTTTTGATGATTTTGTCGAGTTTTTAGTTGAAACAAGCCTCAAGATCCAAAATGATGGGTCTTAGAGGCCTATTAATGATGAATTAAAGGGTATTTAATATAAGGGTACCAAAATAGGTCCAAATTAGGCAAGGTATTGTACTATCTCCAAGAAGGGACTACGATTTCCATTGGAACATTTAGCCCCCACTTTAGTGCCCATATGACTCTACGTGCATATGCAAGCTAAAGGACTTTGAAGAATACACTTCATTTCATAAAAGGATACTCATATGGAATGATTCATAACACGGGAGAATGAAGCCCCCACTGTAGCTATCTACAAAACCATAATGTTAGGAACCACATCCTATGTGGCACAAATTTTTTAGTTTTCCAAAAATCCTCTTATCTAAGTTCTTCTAGAAATAAAATTCAAGGGTAGATGTATACCCCCTTGATTTCGCTTACTTTATGAAGGTGGAATCAAGGTAGTAGTCTAACTACATCAAATAAGATAGGTCACATCATAGCATATTTCTAAGTACCATACCACATAATGATAGACATTTTATGAGAATGGGAGTAGAATCATGATTCCAACACAAAAAATGGCATAAAAAATGGATCTCTCTAGCTCTTGTTATGTTAATTTGAATGAAAGGCACTTTTTAACCCTAATATAGTAAAAACCCTAATTTTTAGCATATATAAGAGTAAAAATTGAAGTAATTTCTAACTATTTTGTCATTTAGCTTCTTGTAGCTTGAGTTTGGTGAAGAGTGATAGAAGACATGCCGAGCCGACGAGAGTACGAGTCTCTGAGATTGGCCATCTTGCGAGAGAAAATAGCCCATGTGCGAGCGATATTATTAGGTGAGTTGATTTTTCTACCTTAGCTTTGTCCTTGCACATTTATTTTATGATTTGTACGCACTTCTAGGTTGATTTAGGACCTTGGAAGAAAAATTTGTGAAGTGTCCGCTTTTTTCACAAAGTGTCCCACTTTGTCGCAAGGTGTGCCACTTTGTCGCGAGGTGTGCCACTTTTTCACAAGGTGTGCCACTTTGTCACAAGGTGTGCCACTTTGTCGCAAAGTGTCCCACTTTGTCACAAATTATCTCATTTCTTCGCGAAGTGTTCCAAAAGGGGTCTAAAGTGTCTAGAATCCTTAGAAGAGTACATGAGAATAACTTTAGTACACTTTTTTGATTGTTGATCTGTATAGATTTAAGATTGTAGAATGCTTATAGGACATATTTTTTCTTTTTTGTTAGATTCCACCCTGATCACAATGTCTTAGCGATAGAAAGATCTGTCACCTCTAAGACCTAGCCCTGACTCTATCAGAGGAGGATACACATATTTTATAGATGATTGGATCATACTGGGCGTACCTCATGCCCCCAATGAGGTAGCATGATTCTATGTTGATGGATTTGGTAGAGCGATGGGATGCAGTTACATACACTTTTCATTTCCTGATAGGTGAGATGATTATCACTTTAGAGGACATCCATCACATACTCTAAGTTCTGATATGGTGTGAGAGGGTACATTTTCTAGTGGATCGATCATTTCATGAGATGAAATAAAATATGCAGTATTGTCTTGGTGGTCTGATTCATGATAGTATCGTGAGGCCATGGATCGATCTAGCATGGCTACTATATTCATGGGCTCCACTTGTTGCATAGATTATGATGTTTACTATGGCACTAGTACTTGTCCCTAATGGTCAGGGAGAAAATTTAGAGGGAGGACTAGTACATATGATATAGTAGATGGCAGGGTAGAGGATCATATACACCTAGGGGTGTAGCATCCTTGCGTACTTATATTGTGATCTAGGGCAATTTTCATTTCATGAGGTGGAAAGTATGGTACAATATACATTGCTACAAGTGTGGTGCCTAGAGCATATCACGTGTACCAGGATGACATGATTTCCATGTACATCAGCCCTAGGGTACCCTTGCACATTTAGTTATCCATTGAGATGGCTATGGTAGTACAAGGTTTTTCATTTTTGGAGAGTCTAATTCAACGGAATGGTTGAGGAGGAGATCATATGGAGACCTTCCAACTTATACCATAGTGGCTAGATGAGACT
>VDFB02139426.1:33001-63643 GCA_007258455.2 Sequoia sempervirens | reverse complement strand
CTGATAGATCACCCAATCTCTCCAACATGGTGGGTCTATGCTTGCATGACATCAGCAGTGGAATGACCTCTTGCATCCATGAAGTGCATGACATCAGGAAATCAAGGAAATTTGACTCAATTTGAAATTTTTAGATAAAAAATCACAATAGCATCACTATATTCAAATTTTAAATTACGACACCCGAAAGCATTTTAAACTGCAAATCATAAGATGTTTCACCAAACACATGGGCATCGATATCTAAACTTTGGAAACCCTAACCCTAATTTCTAAATTGACAGGTGTGTCGCTATATAAGTATGCCACAATTTAAAATTAGAAACCCTAATGTTAAATCATGAAGTGTGTCGCTATATAAATGTGTGTTTCTATGAATCGATTTAGCATCATCAATTGCAAAATGGGCATCGCTATATAGCAACACCACCAAATTTTGAACTTCAAAGTGCAATAAATACATCAAAAAGTCAAATTTTAAATCAAGTTTTGAGTTACATATCAGTGGTCTTGCACCTGGAAGCTGCTAAAACTCTCAAACTCGGTTGGAAATGTGCCTAGGAAGCTCTCGGTGTGCCATTTCATCAGAGGGTTAGAGCTCAAAATAGCAAGAATCTCCAAGGTGTGAATGCACAAATGAATTTAAAATGACCCTTCTTAGCTTATTTATGCTAGAAAATTAAGGTTTATTTCCCTAATTTCACCTTCAAGCTAGAGTTTATCATCATTTTCACCCATTTTACCAATCAGAACCTAATTTTGCATCATTTTTTGTGTTTTTGGCATAATTCTTACATCCCTGAACATTTCTAGACCCTTGGGGCAACTTTTCACCTTTATCGAGAAATCAACCCAAAATTCAAAAATTTTGTCCAATTTCTCGAGGGGGTAGGGAATCAAATTTATCCTTTAGCAGTGGGGCATCTAAAAAATAAATAAAAATTATTTTTTGATTTAATCAACAAATTTAATTTGAAAAGCGTTATTCTTTGAACTGAAGCAGCAACTACCTCACTTCAAAGAGGGGAAAAATGTAGACACTGAAAAATTCCCTAAGCAATATCATACACTCGAAACAATTATACTAACATCATTTCCTCTTTAAACCCATCTTATTTTTTCTTAATTAATTAATTAGCCTAGCTAACCAATTAATTGCATCATTTTCATCCATTAACCTAATTCATCAAATTAGGTTAATTCACTGCCCCTTCATGCTAACATTTCATCCTATTAAATTAAATAAATCAAAACATTTAATTTAAATCCCTATCATCTTATTTAATTAAATAACCCAAAGTTATTTAATTAAATATCATTTTCATCTCTCTCCCCCATTTATTAAATTATTTAATAGATGTCACTTTAATTCTTCAGTACCCTAATTGCATGATTAAACTAATTTTCCTCTAAGAGAGGAATATTCCCATAGAATATTCCTTATCCCCTTTTTGCATAATTAAGAATTTCTTTTAAACCCATGGGAATATTCGAAAAGAATATTCTTATTCCTCTATCATTTGAAAAAGGGATATTTTCACTTAGCTTCTTATGCAAGTTTTAACCTTTAACCTTTTGAACAAGTCACCTTTGACTTCTGTGTGCAGGTCAAAAGTGTGTTTGTTTGAAGCAAATGTGAACCCTTGATTAAATCCCATCATGCATTCTCATCCATTGATGAGAATCCATGATCCATGTCTCCTTTTTTCCTCCATCCTTGACACTGATTAATCTTTTCAATATCAACCCTCTATTTCTCATTTGCTCTCCTATAAATAGGTCACTATTTGGAGACAACTGGATCCATCTTTCAATTGCAAAACTCATGTTGTTGAATTCACTTGCACTCACACTCTCAATTTACTCACTTTTAGCTTGTTTTAGTTCATTTTAATTGCATAATAGCTTAAAGAATCCATTAATGGCTTCCACACATCCATCTTAGTTTGTTTATAAATTAAGGTTTCTATTTGTTAGCTTAGATTAGCTTAGTAATTGCATTATTAGATCAATTTTAGCATATAATCATGTTAATTTAGCTTACATCATGTTCAATTTAGTTTAAATCAGGTTTTCATCCACTTATCACCAATGGTTTCATCAAATTCTCTTCCATAGAATTGACTGAAATAGGCTCACTGATCATGTGATTTGGAAAGGGTCATTGTTCCACATCAACATGACACCAATTCCAAAACATGATAAGTTTCAAATGGGTTAGGGTAGGAATTTAACTATTTTTGTGTAGTTTGTAACTTTTAGTTTCAATTAAATGCTTAGTTTAACTTTTAAATTTGAATGATCTTGTTTGGTAGATTGAGGTTTAGTGGCTATATTATGCTTCAATTCATCATGGATTAAGTGTAATCGAACCACCCTAACAATCCTCATCTCATAGTTATGAATAGACTTCTCGATCTCCTATCCACATTATGCAAGATATCCTTTGATATTTGTCTTCTAGAATGCATAGTCAGTGCCACCAAACATTAGACACTCAATAGTTATTATCTTGTTCACAATTCCAAACCTTCCTTAAGTGGTTAATCTCTTCTCCAAGGAACCTTTCTCTAATACCAATTGTTGAACAAGATAACTAAAAGGAGGGGTGAATCAGTTGTAGCGATCTTAAACTTCGAAACCGTCAACAGAAGTTAGATTTACAAGCATTCATATAACCTTTACTTTGATAGTGTGATTAATCATTAAATGAAGAAACATAAATTGAAATTAATAAAACCATACACACAATAACACCAGATTTACATGGAAAAACAAATGAGGGAAAACCAGAGTGAGGATTAGCTCACAATATAAAGAGTTCCAAAAGAACATAAAAAGGCTCACTGCCAAGACAAGACTCATTTTCCAATAAGGGATCACTGCCACATAATTACAAAGAATATAGAAGAGGATTGTTATAGAGAGAAACACTTCTCAATGCAATAGAGATTCTACTATAATTTCTCGCACACTTTAGCAGTCTAACATGAAAGATGTTGGATTCCTTCAGCTCACTGCCTTCAAAACCCTAGAATTTGCACTGCTCTACTCAAATTTGCATCTCACATACATATTTTTCATCTATCTCACCTTTCACAAACATCTCAACTTGTACTTATATCATCTTCAACCTCGAAACCCTTCCAAGGTCATCCATATATAATTTTTCTTTACAAATTTTCAAATTACGTCAACACCAAAACATTCTATGGTGGAATTAAAATGAGGGTGACCCAAAAACATACTTAATGATGACCTAAATGAGTACCAACATGCCTCAACATGCTTCTATGAATTCACAAGTAGTGTTTAACACAAGGTCAACCAACACCCGTGTAAAACACATAAAACAATTAAGCACACACATCCTTAAATCAATCCAATCATTCTGGACAACAAATTTCACTTGAACACAACCTTATTAACTTATTCTCAAAACCGCAAGTCATGAAACCAAAATTCGAAGAAATTCAGAGTAACTAAATTTCTCCTAGACCATAGCCAAACACATAGAAATGCACAGTTCACATACTAGTGAAAATATCTCGCACTGTATGACGACCCAGAAGCCAAAATTCTAGATACAACAACTACCAACAACCATGAACAATATGTTAGGATTGCACAAGCATAGAAGCAATACAAAGAACATCCTAGAGAACATCTCAAAGCATACATTGAATACCTAAAAACCTTATAAATATTGAATTTTTCTTAATATCCTCAACTTATACAACCAATAACCAACTGCCTTGACATCAAGGACAACACCTTCATACTTGCAACAATGGTTTTGTGGTTATTTAACTACTATTCCATTGTATATATTGTAGTTTAACTTAATCCTTTAATATTCATTTCTACATATTATTTTTTCTAATTTTTAAATTAGAAAGATATAAATTTAATATAATAAATCTTGATTATGATGCTTCTACTATACATATATTGGATATATGGTGTTGTGATGAGTGTGTAGGTTAAATAACTAATGGGAGGATGAGAAAATTATTGAAATCCTACTTTTAAACTTCACATTATGAATTAATGTGTTATATCTATGTATCTAATGAAATAATAGTGTAGCCTAATGTGAATTAAGGTTCTACTTGTCACAATTTTTTTTAATGCTAAATTAATAATTTGTTTTGGTTGAAAACTATGTGTCTAAGGTGTTTTAGGTATGTATTATAGGATGGGAGTATTTTTTATTTCTTAATTTGTGGATGACATTAGATCCCTTGGTTAAGTAATGAAATGTAGGGAAAGGGAAACCTTTGAGTTTTCACCTTAGGGTTTGACACCTTTCCCTAAATGTTTCATTGAATAATGAGGATGGAAATGGAATGGGGGTTTGAAGGATTTGGACAAGGTATGTGATTGAATTACAACCTGATAGGTGAGTCAACCAACCCTTAACCAAATTTGTAAATTTCCTAAAGATGAAATGCAATGATTCGATTGACCTAATGATGTAAATAACCACTTCAACATAGAAAAAATAGATCTAAAACGTCGTTGGAAAAATAGACTACAAGAATAGGCTGAGCAAGACACTGTGCACTTGTGGTATAAATTTTGGTGCAAGAGCACCTTGATAATGACATGAATCCATGTTGAAGGTTGATTAATTTTTGGTGTTTCAACATTGCACTAGGGTCATTCAAGTCATTTTGCATGTATTAGAGTCATTAGGAGGGCCAATGTTCAAGGTTTTGTGTCAAATTTGAGAAAATGTAAAAGTTGTCCAAAAAGATGTAAAAGGTTACAAAATTGCAAAATGCAACAATTGGAAGGTGAAAGGTCATTGAAAATCAGTTAGAAACTTAATATTCATGTTGTAATTCCTATAAAAAGGCTTTTGTAACCATCTTGAATTTGTGGATGATTGAGATTTGAAGTTTGAATAAAGAATATCTTTGGTTTTATGCATTTTCTGCATAATTTTTGTGTTTTAGGCCCTTGTACGGATCTGTATGGAAATATATGTGTGCTTGAAAGTTTTTAAGTGTTAGATGTATTAATCACCTTCCATTTAAACCTATTTTCATGCATATTGGTGGGGATTTGAGTTAGTTATGGTGATTTCTTTGAAAATTGTCAAAACCCTATGTTAGGGTAAATAGAAATAATAAAAATTGTTTTTCTCCCATTTTATTCTTTAAATTTTTCTCATATTCAGTGGGAATATTATTTATTGCATCTATTTTCATATTCAATAAGTTTCATATCGAATAAATAAGGTTTAGGTGTGGAAATTTAAAGCTAAAGGCTGCTACAGTCTGAAAACACAGAATTTTATGAGGTTAGCCCCTAGGGTTTGTCAAAATACACTTGTTAAAGGGATTTTAATGATTAAAAAACATATTCAAGTCCAAATAAAGGTGTTCAAGTGTTGGATCAGTAAAAAATAATTTGGAGGTAAATAAACCAATAAGCCCTATGTCTGTTAATGATGCAAAAAACTAGCAAAACAGGGACTGTGAAGATTTTAAGCACTTTTGATTGTGCAATTAGTGTTCTCTTTGGTAATAGAGTTTGTAAATGTTAGAAGTGTATTGTGAACCTATTCAAAATAGGATTTGGTGTATTTGAAGTTTGAATCCATCATTTCACTGACTGATCAGCCTCATGACAGTCCTAATTTGGAGTCAAGAATGAAGGGTTTAGAGTTCAAGTTGTTAAAATGTCATGGATAATGATTGGGGAATAGTAAGTTATGATTGTGTAGGATATTTTATATTTGTTTGAGGACTTAGAAAAGATAAATGGGATTGGTAGTGTAAAGTTGATATTTTATGTGGTCTTAAGAGGCCTACTTGATGTTTTGGAACAATCAACTTTGTAAGATCACAAAATTGAGTTATTTATGTTGATGGAAAGGTATGGGTCAGTTATTTTGATGAGGTTTAAAGTGATTTGAGAAGTATTCAAAGGATTTGGTACTCTATTCTCAATTTGAGGGTTTGAATCAAGAGTTTATGAAGGAAAGTGAGTCTTAACTGATAGGACAGTCAAGATTTGTTTTTGGTTTTTGCTAAATGAGATTGAGATTGAGTTTGAGTTTTGCAAAATGAGATTGAGGTTGTGATTTTCTTCCTCTAGCATTGCATCAAAGTGGTATCAGAGCTAGAAGGCTATGGGAAAAGAGATTTGTGTTTTGTGGTTTTGTGTTGTTTGTTGTGTGCAGGTTGAGAAGATAACCTAGTTGCTGCCAAGAGAAGGCAGAGAAAAGTTGAGTTGAAGCAAGGAGAGAATTGATTGTGAAGATGGAGATATTGAGAAGATGTTTTTAGGTAGAGGAAGAGAGGAAAAAGAGAAAAAGATAAGATAAGATGGATAGAGAGTTAGCGGCAATAAAACAAGAGATAGAAAGGTTGGATGCATAGTTCCAAGAGTCTATGATGAAGATGACAAGTTTGAACTTGAAATACAAGAAAAGAAAAGTTACATGGCCCATTCAAAAGATTGTCAAAAGAAGGAAAACGAAAGAGAAGAAGATAAAGGAAGAAGATGTGTTTGAAGATGCAAGTGAAGAATTCAAAGATGATGAGGACAAAGGTGTTGCAGCCATGAAGGACTTGATTTCTAAGAAAGAAGACTTTGAGTTGGTGACAAGGATAGATGAAGAAATGATCAAGGATGAATTACTTATGGAGATTTGCAAAGAATTGAGAAAATATGGAGGTATTGTGATCAAATTAATGTATCATTTCTTTATTGTAATAATTCTATGGACATGGAACAATTTGAAGGTCGAAGGACAAAGGGAGAAACAAGATGTTGGGATGAAACAAAGTATAGTGAATCTAATTTCAGTTGGAAAGGAAGATAGGAAGCTGATTTGCATGGAAAAGTTCAAGCCTAAGGTGAAAATGAAGGTGATTAAGAGAAATTTCAGTTTGAGGTAGAGCATACAAAGAATGGAGATTGTGCACAACTTCAAATTCAAATGGACTTGAATTTTATTAGGCCAGAAGTATGGTGCAGGAGCACCTTGACAATGACATGAATCCATCTTGAAGGTTGATTAATTTTTTGTGTTTCAACATTGCACTAGGGTCATTCAAGTCATTTTGCATTTATTAGAGTCATTAGGAGCACCGATGTTCAAGGTTTTGTGTCAAATTTAAGAAAATGTAAAAGTTTTCCAAAAAGATGTAAAAAGTTGTAAAATTGCAAAATGCAACAATTGGAAGGTGAAAGGTCACTGGGTCATTGAAAATTAGTTAGAAACTTAAGAGTCAGGTTGTAATGCCTATAAAAATGATTTTGTAACCATCTTGAATTCGTGGGTGATTGAGATTTGAAGTTTGAATAAAGAATATCTTTGTTTTTATGCATTTTCTACAGAATTTTTGTGTTTCAGGCCCTTGTATGAATATGTACGAAAAAATATGTGTGCTTGAAAGTTTGTAAGTGTTATATGTATCAATCACCTTCCATTTAAACCTGGTTTCATGCAGATTGGTGGGGATTTGAGTTAGTTATGGTGATTTCTTTGAAAACTGTCAAAACCCTTTGTTAGGGTAAACAAAAATAATAAAAACGGTTTTTCTCTTGTTTTATTCATTAAAATTTTCTCATATTCAGTGGGAATATTATTTATTGCATATAATTTCATATTCAATAAGTTTTAGATCAAAGAAATAAGGTTTAGGTGTGGGAATTTAAAGCTAAAGGCTGCTACAGTCTAAAAACATAGAATTTTATGAGGTTAGCCCCTAGGGTTTGTCAAAATACATTGGTTAAAGGGATTTTAATGATTAAAAAACTTATTTAGGTCCAAATAAAGGTGTTCCAAGTGTTGGATGAGTAAAAAATAGTTTGGAGGTAAACAAACCAGTAAGCCCTATGTTTGTTAATGATGCAAAAAAATGGCAAAATAGGGACTGTGAAGATTTTAAGCACTTTTGATTGTGCAATTGGTGTTCTCTTTGGTAATAGAGTTTATAAATGTTGGAAAGTGAATTTTGAACTTGTTCAAAATAGGATTTGGTGTATTTTAAGTTTGAAGCCATCATTTCATTAACTGATCAGCCCCATGACAGTCCCAATTTAGAGTCAAGAATGAAGGGTTTAGAGTTCAAGTTGTTAAAATGTCATGGATAATGATTGGGAAATAGTAAGTTATGATTGTGTAGGCTATTTTATATTTTTTTAGGCCTTAGAAAAGATAAATGGTCTTGGTAGTGTAAAGTTGATAGTTTATGTGGTCTTAAGAGGCCTACTTGATGTTTTAGAACAATCAACTTTGTAAGATCACAAAATTGAGTTGTTTATGTTGATGGAAAGGTATGGGTCAGTTATTTTGATGAGGTTTAAAGCATTTTGAGAAGTCTTCAAAGGATTTGGTACTCTATTCTCAATTTGAGGGTTTGAATCAAGAGTTTATGAAGGAAAGTGAGTCCTAACTGATAGGGCAGTTAAAATTTGTTTTTGGTTTTTGCTAAATGAGATTGAGGGGTATGTGCAGGATCATCATGGAGAAAACAAGCCCTTAAGTGGCAAAAAATTCAGAAAAATCAGAATTAGGCAAGTTGACGTAAAAAATTGACTAATTTATCTATATTATTTCAAAAATATGTAAGAATGGAATCTGTAGCAAATTGAATGTAGTTTCTAAACTACTAGGTTTATTCAAAAAAGGAAAAAAATCTATTTGGTGAAAATTTGAAATTTCAATGTAGTAGTACTTAAATTTTAGGGAAAAAATAAGAAGAAGGTGTCTATTTGACCACCCTAACCACAATAAAATGATAATATTTGTTTATAATATTTTAGATATAAGTAGAGGACTCATGTTCCGATGTGATGCATATTTTTTTGTAATTGTTTTCCAAGTAAATAATTAATTATGAATTTTTATTACAAATTTTAAAAAATATAAAAGCTCGTATGTCTGACCACCTTAACTTGGTCAAAACTTCATGAAATTCAATTTTTTTTTTAATTCTATAGTTTGCGAAGCTTAGAATGTGACACATATTTTGGATTAAAAAAATGTGATACTATTTGAAAGTTATAGATGTTTTTCAATTAGCCTATCAATTAGGACTTTAGTTGTAATTCAAATAGAAAATGAATAATAATTATTTAGTAAATTCAAAGTAAAGCATAATTTATATTGGTGGAAATCTGAGAATCTCCTTTAAAAACCCTTTTTGTTTCATCAATTTTGGGTAAGAAAAAAGTCGTCAGCCACATACCCTACACATACCCATCATATCGCCACTTTTTGGCCCATCATGATCCTGCACATACCCTGAGATTGAGTTTGAGTTTTGACATATGAGATTGAGGTTGTGATTTTCTTACTCTATCATTGCATCAAATTTGAGCCCAATTTCTGAGGATGTTTCCTCTGGGGAATGTCGATGTCCTAGTAAGTCTTTTTCAAATCTATTTTTGCAATCCTTTGATGTTGAATTGCACTTCTGTTTCCTATCTACAACTTGTTGGATCACTGTTAGATATTTTTGTAATTGAGTTTTTGTGATTTGTCAGGGCCTAGGGTTTCAAAAGCAACGATGAATAAATTTTCTTCAAGCTTCCTTCAATCTTCAAAATACCTGAAATTTACACATTCACAAAGAGAGGAAATGTTGTTCCATTTAGGGGCTTTCCTCAATCAAACCTCGTGTAAGTGTTTCCACTTCCATAATGTAAATGTCAATGATGTATGGATAAATGATAGGAAGGAATGTTGAAATCAAAAAGTGATGCACTCATCACCCTTCAATGAATTCCTTGAAGTATTGAAGTCATATACATCACCTCAAGGTCTTGCATCTTGCATGCTTGATCTTGCTTGAATATATTGGAGACCTACAACAAGGGTTAGCCTTCACAAAAAAATGATAATATGACAACATGAATTCACATATACTTCAAGACATGATGTTGGATATTGAATTGTTGCAATAAAGATTTGAAAATGTTGCTCTTGACTTGCTTGATTGTGCTCTTGATTATAAGTTCGCTAATAGTTTTCTAGATCTCTCTTGTTAATTTTTAAATGATGCAATAACTAGGTATTTATAGCCATTTCCCTAATTTCCCAAAAATTAAATCCTGATAGCTGACTTTAGACATTTGAATTTCAAATAATAAGATGCCAACACCAACATATTTGAATTTGGATCCAAAATAGGGGGACATAGGCGTCCTAGGCACTAATGTCCCAACCTTTTTTTTGGAAAATTAAATTGTTAGGGATAAAGTATTAAATGCTCAAGAATTTTTTATACATGTAAATTGTCAAAAAATATTTAAAATAAGTTGTGGAATGCATAATTTTGGAAATTAAGTGCTTACTTAGGTCCAATAACTTAAATGGGAGAAAAAAAGTGTGAAATTGTCAAGGGTGAAAACTTACGACGCTACAAGTACCAACAAGTTGGTGAATTTTTTAGAGAGAATAAAGTGAGGATATTGTAAATGAGAGACAAAAATGTATTGAAGGACAAATGACTATGCAATACATATTAATGTAGTCTATATATAATGGCTTATGACATTTGATATATGTATATTATGTATATATGGTTTTTATTTGATTTTTGTATAAATTTATACTTATTTTCAATCAATAGCATATGTTCTAATCCTCTTTCTTATCTATCATTTTCAGGTATAAATATAAAATTATTAGATAACGAGGCTCAAATATATATTTTTCACTCACTTTGGTCAACATGTAGACCATGTGAGGCATACACAATAATATGATTGAGTAAATGATAGTACGAGTACACTAGTGTCTAGATTACAATATATGTGCACTAGAATCTTTTACTATACCACCATCAAAATTAGATTATGAACCATACAAGCATTTTTTCAAGATCTAGCAATTGTTGATATTCATCTAGGACCTAAGAAAAATCAACAATACATTAGAAAAATATATAAATAATTCTTAAATAGGAGCATTCAAACCATTAGCTTTTGGAGAATTAATAATTACTATTTGTTTCTATTTAGTATAAGAGAAGAAAATGTAGACATTAAAAATTATCCTTTGCCTACGAATGCTATTTTTCTTCACCAATCCCTTTTTCTCCCCTAATAATAAAATAATTTTAAGTATTTGATTATTGTCTAAAGTCATATTTCTTCTATTAATTAAATAATTTTAATTATTTAATTAATTCATTTCTATCATTTTATTTCTTATTTTGATTAATTAAATAAATTTTATTTATTTAATTCCTATAATCTTTCTACTATAATTAAATAATTATATCAATTTTTTAATTATTCTTCTTCCATAAATTAAATAATTTTTTTTATTTAATGACTTACTAATTTTTCATTTTCTCCCACTTTTGAATTAAATTATTATTTAATTGAAAAGTCAACTTTCCTACTTCTATAACTAAATAATGTTTTCATTATTTAATTATTCACTTTCCCTCCTAAATTAAATAATTTTATAATTATTTAATTTCCTCTAGCAACCTCTTTATTCGTTCCATTCTTATCTCTTCATGTCTCATTTAATTTCCACCCTTGTTTGAATTATTTTATATTTTAATCTACACCGTCCATCCTTACTAAGTCCTATCTGTGCCCTAACCCTATTTCATACTACAACTTTCAATCTTGGTGATTGATTTTCATATCTTATTGGCTTTTAATCCTAGCCCTTGATTCAAATTTTGTTTTCTATAGAAGAGACTTATCATTATCATTTTAGGACACTCTATGCTACCTAGACTATTGCTATCTAAGGAGACAAGTACAATCTTTAATATTTTACTATCATCATCACTAGGCTTATTGTTGCATACTCAAAATTTGAGGGCAATCAAGCATATAAAGCAAGATGGAGAAATAAAATGGAGGTGAATCAACCATGGCATAGAGATTATGTTTTATATTTCTATGTTCATTTGTGCTTCATTGTTGGTTTAGGGCTCTAGGGTTTGATTTTAGTTAATTTATGAACTTAACCTTGATTTTACCCTATTCTACATTGGTGAACCCGATGTAAAAAAACCAAATATGAGAGATTTTTTTTTAAAATTTGAGTTTTATGTTCGTGATGCAATTGTGACTCTAAACGATGCATTTGATTTGATAGAATGCCACATTTGTGGTATGATATGCCACATTTTCCAAGTCGTACGACATATTTGCAAAAGCCAGAGCAACACATTCATCATCTCGAGCAACATATTTGTTCAGATATAGGGAAAATTGTTTTATTAAGTTTATTTTCAAGATTTTTTTATTATTTCTTAGCTCTCAAGTTTTATTTTAACATCTCAACATCATAAGTACATCATATTTATTTTAGGATTTGTCAAATTTTTACATATTTGAGTATTTTGTAGCTTCTAAGTTTTTGTGACGCATCTGCTTAGGTCTTCACTACATTTTCTTTCGACTGTGAGCTACAGTTGATATCCAAAATGCTGCAGTTACTCATTGGTTCACCACATCTATTCTAGGATAGTGAGCAAATTTTTTGACTTTTGGCACTGCACTTTCTTGTTCTTCTTAATTAGGGTCTTAATTAGAAATTTTTTAGTTTATGCTTTTCCATTCGGTAGATTAGTGATTTTGGGGTTACTAATTTATGGTTGGTAGCATGTGGCTTAGGTTGGAAGATAAATTTTCTTTTGAAACTACTAACTTATCTTTTGTAGGATTGTTGTTCATTCATTTTTAAGATAGGAGCTTTTGATTTTGCAATATCTTTTGATCATTCACACTCATTGGGTTAAAAGAACCACAACTTGCATTTACACTCATTGTGCTAGAAAGAACAACAATCTTTCATCTTTCACTCATTGGGCTAAAAAGAACCACAACTTGCATTCACACTCATTGGGCTAGAAAGAACAACAATCTTACATCTTTCACTCATTTGGGTTAAAAAGAACTTGTGTTTTTCACTCATTGGTCTAAAAAGAACAAACAACTTGCATCAAGTGTCTTTGCAACTCTCACATTTCAATTTGGAGATTAAAAAGAGCCATTGTTTTCTTTTTCTTGTGATCTTGTACTTGTTTTAAGATGTATTTTATATTCCCTCGCACCTTGAGTGATCTTGGGAATAAAAAAAAAATCTTAACATTTTCATTGTCACACAACATATTTGGTTTTCTAAAGGTTAATACAATATTACTAACTATTTGAGAAAGTACATGTGTATCCTCTCTCCTTACATCTTTGTATGACCTTGGAGATCAAAAAAATTGTTCTTGTCTCACTTTTGCTACCCCATTAGATAGGGCTGCATTCAACTCATCAACGTCATGGTTTACATAGGCCCTTAAAATCTTTAAGTTAAAGGTCAAGGTTTAGACACCAAACCAGCCGCCATTTAATACAATGCTATTTGAAATTAAACTATTTGGCGAGTCATTGCGCAGTACCTTCGTCAGGATGGGTTAAAGACAAAGTAACGATGCTCAGCGAGGGTGTAGAGCTACTAAATGGTGGAAGCTAAATACAAGTGGTAGAGGGCCGCTATTGCCAATCGAGGAAGGAAATCTGCCGTCATATCCGAAGTCGCGAGGGGAAAGCGCCAAAATATCTCTAATGAGAACACACTTCACAACTTGATGATGAAATAAGACTCACAACCTCCTATGTATACCTATTTATGCCTAGGATATCACCTAGGACGACTTAGACACACCTATATAAGTCTTAGGCAGACCTAAACAACTAAATAACAATATAATAATGATAATATGACTTAATAGAGAGTTAAGATAGCCACAAGATGACTATTTATAACCAGTGTACACCTAATATTAAAGACTTGACTTACTTTACACTTCTTCAAAGAGCGTTATACCGATGCAAATGGGTTGGTCCTTTTTAGGATGAGAATCAACACATCCTCCTGTAATGTCTTCCATTAGAGATTCTAGGTTAGGATGAGATACTTGGTGGAGTTCAATTCCTCGGATTCTTTGGCATGTTTGGTGGGGTGGCACAGTTCAAAATGATTCTTCCTTCTTATCCAGAAACTTTGAAGGTGAGTGTTTGAGTGGGAATATTATTTCCAGTTACGCTTCTTCAAAGAAGGAAACATGGAAGGCTAGATGTATCTTGCTTTGTTCTATTGGTTGACGGCTCTAAGCTTGTAGGCAACACTATAATCTTTTGCATGATTTGGTATGGACCATGTGCATGGAACCGGCTTATTATTCTTTTTACATTTGCTTTAGTGGGATTTTCTTATGGAGTTGCAGAAGTCTCCAAAGAGACCCAGTCCCCAGCTTCAAAGGCACTTAATTTCACTACAATGTTAGTGCCTATTGTTCGTTCGAATTTTGTTTGTGGCTAAATTCTCCTTGAGTCTTGAAAGTATTTGTTGTTGATGAAGCAAGTGGTCTTCTATTTCCTAAACTCTTGGTGATACCTTTATTGATGATGTGATGGAAGGAGGATGATATCCATAAAGTTCCAAAAATGGAGACATTTTTTATGAGCTATGAAAAGAAGTGTTATGCCACCATTCTGTAAATGGTAGCCAATCTACCCATTGAGACTATTTCTCTGAAGTGAAACAATGTAGATATCCTTCCAAACACTTATTAACAACCTTAGTTTTCCCATCTGATTGAGGGTGGTATGAAGAGCTATGAGCCAATTGAGTACCCAAACATGTGAATAAATCTTTCCAAAAGTGACTAGTGAAGATAGGATCACGATCAGTAACAATAACCTTAGGTGTATCATGTATCTTTTGGATATTCTCCAAAAAATATTTTTCCATTGCACTTGTTGTAAAAGGATGTGATAATACAATGAAATGTGCATATATAGTGAGGCAATCAACTACTACCATGCTGACATTATGACCTTTAGATTTGGGAATCCATGTCATGAATTCCATGGATACCTCTTGCCAGCCGGTAGGCTGGGAATGGTAAGGGTTGCAAGAGACACGGTATCATAATTTTTTCTCCTTTATTCCTTCGACCGACCAAGGCATTTAGCCCTAGATTTTTGGAACATACCTTTTCAGCCTTCCCGAAAAAGTGCTGTAGAAGCTGGATGATATGTCTTAAAATCTGAATGAAGCCTGCTTGTAGACTCAGCTGCAACTCTTGAGGAATCTGTGTTTTAAAATTGGAATTCTTGTAGAGATCTAAAGCGCTCCTTTGCCATAAAAGAGTGTCTCCTTCAACAAAATTAGTAAACTTCACTGCAATCAATTATTGGTACGGATTGCTTGTCCATCAGTTTTCCGCGGCAACAAGCTTCCCTCCACCCCCGTTTGGTTGAAAATATTAGAAGGGCTGCAATGGGCTGTCACCTCATCCTTCCTTGAAGGTACATTTTCTACAATATTTTCTTTCCCTTTCGCCTTGAAATCCTCAAAGTCATATCTGGCATCTTAATTTTATTTTTTATTTGCTCTTGAGATAGTCTTTATTCCCAAAATATTTTAGGCTATATGATACATGCCTTGCCGATGTCTTGGTAGACAAGGCCCCTCCATTGTTTAGCTTCCGGAGGTTCAGCATTTCCTTCTCACAAATAGGTTTTAGTTGATTCTTACCCTTTAATTGACGACTCTCAAAAGCAATTGGTCAACCTTCTTGCATGAGAACTTCTCCTACACATTTCCAGAAGCATCACATTCCATAATGAATTCCTTGGTGAAGTCAAGAGTGGCAAGCACTGGAGTTGTACACATAGCCTCCTTCAATCTCTCAAATGTTGTAATGGAAAACTTGTTCCAATGAAATGAATCCTTCTTTAATAGAGTGGTGAGAGGTGCTGCTATACGACCATAATTCTTCACAAATCTTCTATAGTACCCTATCAATCCCAAGAAACCCCTCAGTTTCTTAATGGTTTTTGGAATAGGCCATTCCATGATAGGCTTAATTTTGTTAGGGTCCACCTTTACTCCTTCATGTGAAACTATGTTTCCCAAATACTCGACCTCCTTAAGACCAAAAGCACACTTGGATGGCTTAGCATAGATTTTATGATCTTCAAGTATTTATAATACTTGATCCACATGTTGCAAATGTTCTTCCCAAGTCTGTCTATAAATCAATATATCATCAAAGAATACTAACACAAACTTTCTCAAGAACTTCTTAAAAATGGAATTCATGAAACTTTGGAATGTAGATGGTGCATTGGTAAGACCAAATGGCATCACCAAAAATTCATAATGACCCTTGAATGAGTCTGAAATGTTTTCTCACAAATATCTTCCTCCTTAATCCGAATTTGGTGATAAATAAATCTAAGATCTAACTTGGTAAAATGCATAGCTCCATTCAATTCATCTAGCAAATCATCAATGACTTAATATTTAGGAAACTTATCTTTAATGGTGTACATGTTAGGCATTCTATAAATGCGGACACATGAGACAAGTATCATCCTTCTTATGTACCATCACGGGAGGGTAGCACTTTGGCTATGCTTGATAATTCCACCTCCTACAATCCTCCTCAAGCTGGTGCCTATCTCACTCTTTTGTATGACCTTGGATGCTTGAGACTCAAATGTTAGGTGGTTTGGCTCCTTTGGGGCCTAAGCTGTATAGCATGATCACTTAGTCCCTCTTAGGAGGAAGTCCTTTGAGCATATCTCCAGAATTTCCATGGGTGGCAGATGTTCATATTTACAGAGTTTGGATGGTAAAGACATTAGATTGAGAGACTTCTAATGAACATAGCTGGGCCACAAATCCATCACTCCTTTCTTAAGAAACTTTTGCATTTGATGATAGCTTACCATTTGTGGGGATTTTTCCTTCAACCCCCTTAGCTCTACTACCCTTCCTTCCGATTGAAATCTCGCGGAATGGTTTCTTGGGAAATATTCATCTCAATCGTTCCAATGTAGTAAATTTGTACTCCCAAAACAATACTCATTTACCCATGGATCGCATTTGGGGTATCAAATTGATAATCTCCATGAATAATTTTAATGGTGGCGCTGCACTGAACAATTGCCCCTATACCACCATCACTTGGTAAAACTTGCCGGAGACTCACAGATTTGGATACTTCACCAAAAATTTAGACAAACAGCTAACTTTTTGGGGTAATTTATAATTACTACTTGGAGTCAATCAACCTTTGTTGCATACCTTCTTTAAAGGACCCAGCACGCGGGAGTTTGCTGGAATTACTAAAACTGATAGTGCATGGGGAAAATGATTGGTTAGGGAATCATGAGATTCCCCATTTGAATCCCTTTCATCCTCTAGTATGGGTTCCTCGTCTTCTTCCTCACTTGGATATTCAATATAGAACAATTTCTTTTCACTGCATTTATGTCCTCGACTGTATTTTCTATCACAATTGAAACACAAACCTTTTTCTCTTTTCTCCTCAATTTGATGTGGAGTCAACCTAGTAGGTTGTGTTGAATATCCTTTCTCTCTTGTCACATTAGCCCCTTGCTTCTTAGGAATCAAATACTTCTCGTCTACCCTACATGCTAATATAAAAGACTCATTTATGGAGCAAGGGCTAAACATGCATACCTCATGTTAAATGTGATCCTTGAGACCCCCCAAGAATAAATCATTCAAGTTTTCCTCTATAATTGTATCCACTCTTAAGGATAGATTTTGGAATTGCTGAATATAATCCTTAATTGATCCTATTTGTTGAAATTTAGCTAGCTGGCTGAAGAAGTTGTCTGTCACACTATTACTATATTGTGCTTGGAGTTCCTCCGTAAAAATTGACCATGAGACGGTGAGCCCCTTTTTCCTTCAATGAGTGCAAAACCAGCAATACCAAATGAATTGATCTAGTTCGAGATATAGGGAATCCATCGTGACCTTTTGTCCATTTGGGATTTGATGTACTTCAAAAAAATTCTCCATTTGGTTTATCCATGTTAGAGGATCCTTGCCATTGAACTTGCACATATCCACCTTTGGAAATAAATTCCTAGATCCCATAGGAGTACTAAAGCTTGTGTCAATGTTAACTGACCTAGAATTTTCACCTTGGTCACTTGAGAACTCCTTTCTTGGTTTAGCCAAGTAGGTGCTTAACAAGTTTCGTATGTCTGGTATATCTCCTCTTAGGTCACACATATCCATATTCATTGAGGAAATGTCTTCCTTGACCTTACTGATTTCCTCATTAGGAGTAATATCCTCTATTGTTACCCCATCCTTATCAAGAGTCTTCTTCAGTGTAACAACATTCTTTTTTCCCCTTGTTGTAGGCCCCGTCATAATGGGAACCACTAATTTTGAAATAAATCACACACTTGAAACTTAAATTCTATGAAATTTTTACTGTAACTTACTAGGGACAAAAGAACTCTCACCTAGAAAAATATCCAAGAAATAAGCAGATTTGCAACATGGAGAGTGATAATTGTGAAAAAATTAATTTTTCAATAACTTGCTTATTCTTGCTCCAATTCCTCCAAAGTTTTTACTATAATCTCCTTTAGTATTTATTCAAAAACTCAATAAAAATTAGACTCCAATTTGACAAGATGTCCGAGATATGTATATTCCAAAACAATTGTGTAGAAACCCTAATTTTGCAATAATTCACTTAATTCAACTCCAATTCTTTTGAAATATGGACTGTAGCTTCTTTAATATTTTCTTCAAAAACCCTTTAAAAATAAAATAAAAATTCACCAAAATCTAAAAGATATGCTCTTCCAAAAATATCCTCCAAAATTGAGAAAAAACCTTGCCTCTACGGTGCCAAGATCATGCTTTAATACCACTTGTTATGAAATAACTTGCACAATAGGAGAATATGATATGGAATATTCTACAAATACTTGATAATAACTGAGAATAACAAGCCACTTTGAGGGGGAAAACCTCCAAATATCTCTAATGAGAACAAACTTCACAACTTGATGATGCAATAAGACTCACAACCTCCTATATATACCTAATTATGCCTAGGATATCACCTAGGCCGACTTGGACACACCCATATAAGTCTTAGGCCAACCTAAACAACTAAATAACAATATAATAATGATAATATGACTTAATAGAGAGTTAAGATAGCCACAAGCTGACTATTCATAACCCGATGTACACTAATATTAAGAGTGTAGCACCCACCTTTATTGATTGAGTTTTGGTGTCATTCTCAGTGCAGGGGATGTGCATTGTGCCCCAAAGATTTTACACTCACCATGTGGCTCCCTTGAGATGTGATGAAAATCCCTGGTGTTGTATAAGTTACTTATTTTACTTGTAGCTTTTCAGGGAGAGGGTGATTTGGGTTATCCTTTCATTCTAGGAGGCCCCTAGCCATCCTATCTCATAAGACAAGAGTGAAATCACCCCCTAAAGGTTTCCCTCCACTCGCGATGAAGGAGATTCCAATTTTTGGGCCTGAGAGTGCTTCCATTGGCCATTGAACTTAGGGTAGGAATTGTCTTATGTGTTGTAATAACAGAAAAAGTAGCCTTTTCCCTTGTTTGATAATTGATATTAAAACTGAATTGATGGTGTCTTGGAATAGTGTTGTAATGTGTTGTAAACATTCACATCATTCTAGGCCCTTTATTTCATTAAAATATGCCTTAATTGGTCCTCTTCAAAGGTGTTGTGAAGTGTTGTAACACACTTTCACACTTTTCTAGGATTTATTTACTTAATTAAGCTTAATTGACCCCTTCTTAATAAAATGTATTTAAATTTGTACCTTATTTAGGTGTTGTAAAGTGTTGTAAAGAAATTTCACATTTATCTAGGGTGGTCTTAATTAATTGTGGGTAATTGGAGTTAATTAACCCCCTTTAATTCAAATTTAAACTTTATTTATGACACCTCTCGAAGGTCTATCTCGACACCCATAATTTAAATAATAAAACATTTAATTGGGAAAAAATTAGGTCTTGGAAAGTTTGATAAGACCCATTCACCCTAGGTGGTGAATGGGTCCTCCCTCTATAGGACCCCCTTTTATTAGTTGATTCTAAATGAGTTTTTAATGCTCTTTCCATATCCCAAGGTTAGGTCCTGGAAAACTAAGCCAGGACCCATTCGCCTTAGGTGGCGAATGGGTCCTCCCTTAATGAGGGACCCCTTTTCAAATTTAATTCTAGCAAGAATTTAATAAAGTTTACTTCCAGATTTGGTGTCAGCCTTAATTTTTTGAATTTTTGGGTTAATCTCCTAATTTAGTATAAATAAGGGGTTAATTCACATTGTTTCTCCTAGCACTTTTAGGAGACATCATAGAAGATTAAAGAGAGAATTATAGAGGATTTCATGAGCATTTTCAAGGCATTTCAAGACATATTTCAAGAGTCTAATGTAGTAATTCAAGATTATTTCATCATGACAAGGGTTAATGCACTCATGCATGTTGTTGAGCTAAGAAAGTGGATGTAGCATGGAAGATCTACTTGCAAGCATTATTCACATCATATTCAAGGATACAAGATCTAAATTCTTCATGGCCACTACATGCTAGTTTGTAGATTTGTTTCACAAGACATCATCCAAGGTGATATCAATTGCACATTAAATGTTTAATGTTTCATTTCATCATTTTTAATTACCTACAAGGGGTTTGAAAAAGGAAAACCCCATTCAATAACAAACAACAAGTTTTTCTTTTCTTGAATGTGTGATTGTAGATTTATAAGTTGAAGATCAAGTGGAGCAAGTTTGGAGCAAAATTGTCAAAGTTGTCAAGCCGCAAAAGTTGTCATCTAAAGTGCAAAAAAATATATTTGAAGCTACAAAATTATCTACAGAGTGGACACATCAAGGAACAAGACCCTTATCTTAGTTTTAGAATCCCTTACATGGACCCATTCACCACTGAAGGCGAATGAGTCCTTTGTAGCCTAAAAACAACAAGTTTTTGACAAGGTACACAACTTTGTGTGCTCTAAAAACTTCCCTTATAGTTGTTATAACAGTTAGGTATCATTTCTTATTGTTATTTGCATCTTATCATTCACATAATTGTAGTGATTAGTGTAGAAAAACTAGTGGTCCATCATCTTGTTGATTCATTTTGGTGGACCCTCTATGTTTTCCACCTGATTATGTGTGTGAACTATCTTCAAATTGTGTTAGGATAATGACAGTTGGGTGAATAAACCTATAGAATACACATTATGCTCACAAAATTTGGACATTCAAATAGCCAAGACATTTTTTTCAAATTTTTTGTTGTGTTTGCCATCACATTTCACAAAGACCAAAACAAAAAATTAGTCAAAAACACTCAAACTAGGGAAAACAAACTATTCACCACATCTATCACTATAAACTACAATTAATTCATAAAGCATCACATCTTCTAAAAACCAATGCATCAAAATTGCTTCTCAAAATACTACATTTGATAGGTCATGCCTCATATTTTCTAGTTGACAATTTTTTAAGGGAATTATGGTATAGTCCTATTTTTATCAATTCCTTATTACAATCTTCTTATCATACCACAAACTTGCAATTCTCAAATCAGTCATTCCATTCCATTCATTGGCTCACCTTTGCATTGGTTGCATACATCATAGTTCAATCTTTCGGTCTCCATTAGTTGCATACACTTTTGCAGACCTTAGATTAGGAAATTTATCTGAATTTAGATCAAACCATAGTCTCAAATTTAGATTATCTTTACCTTGTCTTTATATCAACCAAGTCCTTGTCATTTAGGTTATTTCTTTAAACTCATAAGTCTAGTTTGAGGTCAACTTCTTAATTATCATCATTGTAGTCTTAGTCTTCTTTAAGGTATTGATAAACATATTTGTCACTTTGACTATCTTAGTTTGGTTGGTAACCTCTTCTTAGGTCCACCAAAAGTAATTAGTCTTCATATCATTAGTCATACCATATCCCCCTCATCAAAACATCATATTGGCATTACACTTGCATATTTTAGTCTTATACATACCATAGATTTTTTTATCATAGTGACATTACTACATCTCAAATTTTGACTATTGTCACTTTTTATCTTTAATCTTGGTTCATCATCATTTGGAATCACTTATATCTTGAAAATCCAAAAACATAGAACATTTGCATACCTTATTTGTAGTCTCACCTTTGTATTGTAATTCCTTAGGCTTCATTTTCCACTCATCACATTTGCAAGTCTTTTTATGGTCTAAACAAGATTGCAAAGGAAGAGAAAAAAATGGACTTCATCCCAAAAGAAGATGACCTTTACAATTACACTAGCAACATGAAATTTGGTTCTTCTTCTAGTGAGGAACCTAGGCCACAATCATCATTTTATAATCCTTTCAAAAAAATCATGATCAAGGACAACCAAGGACATATAATTTAGGAGGAAATAGAGGTAGCCACCCAAGACCCTGAAGTAGCAAAATTTATGGATGAGATAGTGTGAAAAGATCCACAATGATTCCTAGCAAAGTTATTGCATAGTGGAGCTAAAATTCCCCATAGTTTTGATGTTAACACACTCCAAGCGAGACCAAAAATTGAGACTACACAAATCCAAGGACATTCTCTACTCCTAAACATTCCATCCCATAAATAAATGCTACTATGGCATTAGGACAGTCAACACAAGATTCTACAACAATCCACATGACACTATTTGGAACACAAGCTATGACAAAACCCTTTGGCAATACATTTAATCCATTTGGTTTATATTATGCCACAGGTGCATCATCATCTCATTATTTTCCAATGGGTAGAATCGGGTAGAATCAAAATGCAAAAGGTACATATCTATGGACCAAAGCCACAAAAAAACACTACTCAAAATACCAATTGGAATTCAAGCACCAACACATCACAAGGTCTTAATACAAGCATTCCCCAAAAAACCAACACACAAGGGCCTTTCCAACAATATAGCAACCAAAACACACAACGTCACACTAGCTCAAACCCATTTCAAACATAATTCAATACAAACACCTCATACATCCCAACTTTCACCTCACATATCCAAACTCAAATTCCAAATTTTACGTCCCATATCCAAACATGAATTCCATCTTTCACTTATAGAATTCCAAACCAAAACACATCATACTTACCTAGAGTCAACACCAATTCATACACCCAAAACATTGATTTGCAAAACACAAACATGGGCACACATAATAATGTAATTTCAAATGTAGTGGACAATCCCTCACTCAAGTTGATGTCTTAGCAAAACAAAATGCTTTCCCTACAAAAACAAGTGGACAACATGAAAATATTGACAAAGAATACTTACTCAACACAAGAGTTGTGTTCATACCCCTTCGACGGATGCATATATATGCCTCCATTTCCTCCCAACTATGTCATGTCAAATTTTCCCAAGTATAGAGGAAAGGGGAATCCGATTGAACATGTAAGGGAGTTTCAAATGGCTTTAATAGACATCACATATGAACAAACATATCTCATGAGATTATTCCCAAGGAGTCTCACAGGATAAGCACTCAAATGGTTTACCCATTTAACTTATGGCATAAGAACATGGGATGAAGTAGCTGATGAATTTGTGACACACTTTTCTCATAGCATCAAAAATGACATTACCATAGCTACATTATGTCACATAAAATAAGAAGAAGGTGATTCATTTATAAAATTCTTCCAGAGATGGAGGAGTTTTGCTAGTCGACGTCCTATCAAGATTCCTAAAAAATAAAGAGTTGTCATGTTCGTAGAAAAATTGATCACAGACTTAAAATATCAAATGCAAGCCCATTATTGCACTACATTTGTTGACATAGTGGAAAAAGGCACTATACTTGAGAAGGCCCTCATTGCAAGAGGGAAACTTAAACCATTCAACAAAAATTAGAATTCCCAAGGTGCCTCAAATGACAAAAGTAAATATTGGGCCCACAACAAGAATGCCACAAATGACGGAGTTGTTGACACAAAGGAAATAGATGTTGGTACCAACATCACACTTAAAGGACCTAATACATCAAACAACCCACCTTGTGTTCTTGAGAAAAAAAAAATTCCCTTTGGAATAACCAAGAACAAAGACCTCAAAGGAACTTTCCAACAAGATGCAAATACACTCCCTTAGGGGAACCATTTGAATCAGAAACAAATTTCACAGTCTAATATCATTCAACTTCCTAAGGAAGAACATTATGATCTAGGGTAATTTAAACCATCATGGTGAGATGACAATACTTTTTGTGATTATCACCATATCAAAGGACAAAAAATTCATCATGCAAACAACTCAAGAACATAGTCCAAGACCTAATAAAAATGGTGTCATAGAAGTGGATAGTCAACAATCGACCTCCAATAGTGATCATACAATCTTTAAGAATCCATTGCATGACCATGGGATAGGAAAACCATCCAACTTGGGTACAAATACCAACAACCATGCCAACTATACCAATGTCGCTCATGACTACACTACTATAAATCATATCCAAGCCTTGAATGACTATGTTAATACCATCAAAATTAAGATGCTACCAGAATGTGTGGTAAAAACAAAAAAAACCAAGGTGACCCTATAGGGTTCTCCCCCTAAACAACAACAAAAGTACCAATATAACCTACTAGACCACTTGGGGAAGACACCTGCTCAAATATTCATCCTTGAGTTACTTTGTATATCTGTCGAGCATAGGGTTGTTCTAGACAAAGCATTGCAAGACATTTTTGTACCTACCAAGCTTTATGTCAATTGATTTCAGGAAATGGTGGGCTACTTAGCTAACACCCACCATGTCACTTTTCAAATCAAGACTATTCATCTCAAAATTTCAACCATAATGACCCCTTACACCTAGAAGTCTATGTTCATAAACATAAAATCAAACGAGTCTTCATAGATGGCAGAGCAAGGTTGAATATTTTCACTCTTAAATTGGTTAAAGCATTAGGTTTCTTTGAAGTTTGTGTGGACTTGACAAAGAGCATTATCATAAAACCCTATGACAATGGAGAGTGTTCTTCCAAGGGTTTCATAACATTACCAATCAGAGTTGGGCCCATAATATTGGATACCAAATTCCAAGTTTTGGACCTAGATCTCCCTTATAATCTCATCCTTGGTTGACCATGGATCCATGCTATGAAGGCCATCCCATCCACCTACCATTAATTCTTAGAGTTTCCCTACAATGACATTGAAATCACAATATTCAATGATCCTGATCTTTTTTAGTATTGTAGCAACCTAAGAGGAACACCTAAACAAAAATTCAAATAAATTAGGAAGCTTCATCATCCACATCATCCCATTACATCAATCCTTCCACCTTGAACAAAGTGTCCACTTCCAAAACTCCTTCATCTGATCCCAAAATACAAGTCCAAGATAAGGGGTGTGGAGAGTATCATATGAAGACATCTTATTGCATTAGCAAACTTACCTATCCCAAGTCATATGGTAGGCTGTCAGCTATCAAGAAGGAACCTAAGGTCACTATTTGAGTGTCTCCCATGACAACTTTCACAAAATGGGGAGAAATAAGTAAGGAAGCCATCAAGGAAGATGTGTCCACATGGTTATATAGAGAAGAAGAAGACATCAAACCAAAGAAAATACCAACCCATTGATAATACATAAAAGGCTTGGAATTCATGACATGCAAAGGTTATGATAGACACATTAGACTTGGCTTGCACAATAATGGGGTTACAAAACCTTTGCTACCATCCACATGACCAAAGAACTTTGAGTTGGGGTTCGTACTATTAAAAGTGAAGGCTCCTAATGTACTAAGGTACTTTTGACTGAGGAAGGGAGTGCTTCAAAGGATATCGAGAAATCTGAGGATTACTCTACCAAGACCAACTCCAATGAATGGGAGTGTGACTTATACTTCCAGTGATTACGACATAGATGATACGTTCAAAGAACTTGATCTATCTAACACCTTGACCAAAGATCCTATAAATACTTCCATTTTCACCCTATCCACCCATTCATTGAACCTTGATAATACTAATGGTGGCATGCCCTTAGTTACTCACAATTAATAGATTGGGATCAACAAGGACCACTTGTCTTAGATGTATTTGAGAATGATGAAGCAATAATTAAGTTTATGGGATTATGAGAAGGCATTCCTTATTGAGATCATAACATTGGTTTTACCATAGACTTGGATAACACAACCTATTTTGGGAAGTCTATCCACACCCCCAGTTGCAAAAGTGAAAATGACGGAACAAAAAGAGAAAGGTCTCTAGGTAAAAACCACAAGGCACCTCTAGACCATGAAAAAGGGAAAAGAAAGGATGCATCCAAGGGTGAAACCCTCTCTAAGGCACCCAAGGATGGAGGGTTGGATTTACTCCCCATCAACAAGATAAATCACCCATGCTTGTTGAAAATTCTATGGAGGTCAACATTGGCACAAATGAAAATCCTAAGATTGTCCACTTTGCAACATCATTGATGGAAGCAAAACACCCAAAATTTTATGCCTTCTTCATGGAGAGACAAATTTTTTTTGCTTGGTCTTATGTCGACATTCCTGGTCTAGATCCTAAGTTGGTTTTGTATCACTTTCCATTGTTTCTGACGCTAATTCAGTCAAGCAAAAACTTAGAAAATGCATCTCAAATTTCCCTATTAGACAAGGCTAAGCTAAAGAAGTTATTGGATGTTGGCTTCATTCGATATATTGACTATGTAGAGTGGACTTTTAATCTAGTACTAGTGACAAAACCAACAGGAGGAATCCACATATGCACTAATTTCTAGACTTGAACAAGGCATGTCAAAAAGATGAATTCCCCCTACTAAACATTGACATCACAATGGACTTAACAATAGGCTATAAGATGCTATCCCTCATGGATGGCTTCTTGGGATATACTAAAATCAAGATAGCTCCTAAAGATCAACATAAGATGGCCTTCACATGTCCTTAGGGAACATACTGTTGGAATGCCATGCCTTTTGGATTAAAAATGTTGGGGTTGCATATCAACATACCATGACCACAATCTTTCATGATCTCATGCATACTCTCATGAAGGATTATGTGGATGATATATTAACCAAATCATTGACGAGAGGTGACCATCTATGAGTGTTAAAAACAATTTCAAGAGACTAGAAGAGTATAAAGTGTAGGTGTAATTAATTATTTAATTACACTTTGCATAAGCTTACTTAGGTAATATTTTAAGTCCTAGGTTTCATAATTAAATAAATCATTTAATAATGGGGTAATTCCCCCTTCCTTTTTTGTAGGAGATAAGATTCCTTCTAGAAGATGAGTTGTCCTTCTAGAACTTATCTCTATCTTTTTATCATTTCCTAGGTAGAGTTCACATGCTGTCACATGTTAGATCATGACACATGGCAACATCATATTGCATTTTGCATCTCTTCTATGCCTATATATTCAAAGCATTTTGTACATTTGTAATAATCTCATTCAATTTGAAATTCTTGCATCTTAATGATAGCATGATATTTCTACCATTTCTCTCTTGTGGAAGTTATTTTGTCTTGTAGGTAATTCTAGAGTGTTTGAGGAGTTCACCTAAAATCCTTCATGGTATCAGAGCTTCAGTGCTGCAAAATTCTTCCCAGATATGAGGGATCAATCTTCGCATGAAAGTTTTGTTGGATGCAAGCAACCTTTTTATTAAAGTCATTTTTTTTTATTTGCTTCAAAAATCTAGCTTCCACTAAGTTACAGGAAAAACACTTTGTGGGTTTTGTAGCCAGAGTTGAAATATGAAATGGGTATCTTTTATATTTTTGATATCCTGCACAAATCTGAAGAAAATAGTTGTACAAAATCCAACACGTGTCATTTTTCTCTTGGTTGAAGGTTAAAAAAAATATGTCTTCATTTTCTGCTTGCTGGATCAAAAAATGCTTTATGGGTTTTGCTTTTAGCTTCAAAATATTTTTTGGGTTTCTATTTTTGTCTACTCATTGAAAACATATTTTTCAGAAATCAAATCAAAAGTAAACTTTTTTTTGCTAGAAAACTCGTTTCCTACAGGTTAAATTCAACTTAAAAAAAAAAAAACATAACTTTTGGCCATGGTGTCGGATTTTTGCAAACAAGATATTGACAGAAAGCTAGTTTCGAGTGCTTTGCAGTGGTGCATAGTATTTTTTCAGATTTTGTCATCTACAAAAAATTGAGGTTAATTTTCATCATGGAGGTAGATGTGAACATTGGTTTGTGTATGCACTCATTTTTGTTTTCATGCACTAGATTTACATTTTCTCTTTAGTTTATGAATGTTATCCTTTACAATCATGGGGTATTGTAATAAAGAATTGATATAAAGTTCCATCAAGGGGCTTCTTGCATAATAAATTGATTAGATGTAGTTGCATTGTATGCACTTTGATCTCATCTTCATATTGATGACAACAACTGCATGAGTTGTGACTGATTTCTATTGTTTCTTTTGCCTCATCTTGCCTGCTAGCCGACACATTTTGGTTCGCATTGGTTCACACTGAGAGCCTATGGTCATTGATCTCGTGATTAAATACATCAATATCGCTTTGATGGCCATTCATTTCCTATGGTTAATATTGCGTAATCTTTATGGTAAATTTGTTCCTACTGAGCGCTTTTAGTCATAGTTTGGCATCAACATCGAGATACATGGACGATGCTATCATCATATTATCTCCATGGGGAATCTTTTCATCTCCCTGGCTATTTCCAGATTCTAGGGTCGATCCAATATGTGATTTTCTAGCATTCCTCGCATCGGTTCTACTATTGCATTATTATGATTTCTGTGAGACATCCAAATTGGGATTACTGAATTTATCCAAATTTAATTTCTTTTTGCCCAAACATCCTCTTTATCCCAAAGCACTATGTAATATTACTATTATTTAATTAATATTCACCCTCGCCAGTCTCTTAAGGTATTTAATTAACAATTACCTTACCTCCCAATCCTCTTCATCAAAATACCCCAATTCTTTACATGCCATTTTCATCTAACTTAACTAATTCTACTTTTCATTAGGGGATGTGCATATGCCTAATCCTTGATTAGGATGTGTCACATCCTCCAACTTCTGCAAGTTGGCTTCTAATCCTCATTTATCTTTTAATTACTAATTAATTAAGCCTAATCATTCTCCAAGGAATTTTTAATTCCTTTTTATTCTTCCTAGATTCCCCTCCTTTATATGTGAATTTTTAATTCACATTCCATTCTTCCAAGGCTTCTAGAACCTTGGACTTGTCACAATTTCCACATGTGAATCTACCTTGGACTTGTCACAATCTCCACATGCGACCAAGTCCCACCTTTTGGAGCCCACCTTTTATCCTCTAGATCCTCCTAGGAATGTGAATTTTTAATTCACATTTATATCCCCAACCACCTTTCCTTTTCCCATGTAGATTTTTGAGGAATTCCAAAATTCCTCAAATGTCCGTTTCACTCCCACTTGGGGACAATAAATCCCTTTTGTGGAAATCTTCTCACTGCCCAAGGTGCATGTCCTTTTTCTACCTCATGTACCTTCTTGACACCTCATTTCCATCTCACATCCTCTTGTCCACTTCACCCTCCACATGTCAAGATGTGAGGGCTTGTGGGTTCTCAACCCACCATAGCCCTTCATCTTGACCTTGTTGGATCAATCTTGACCCTTGAATTCTCTAGAGAATTCAAAATCTCCTATAAATACCCCCTTTTCAAGGGCATTTCCAACACTTCATTTTTGAGCACCCACATGCTGCCCATTTTCCTTCTCAAACACTTAGCCATCTTGCACTCTCATGCTGCCCATTTGTATTTTGAACATTTTTGCACTCTCATAACTACATGCTGTCCATTTGAATCCTCAAGCCTTTTCAATCATTCAACCATCTTTGTTCATCATTTTGCATATTGAAGCTTGCATTTTAGTCATTCAATCCATCATCTAAGGAGCACACAACCAATCCAAACAAGGGCCAATCAAAGAGGTATCAACAACAAGGGAGGTAAAAATATTTGTGTTTCATTTTATTTGCATTCCTTTTCGTTGAACCACTCTTTTGGCTAATCTTGAGGTGTCCATGGTATTTTGTTATTCATGTTTCTTAGCTAGTTATTTCTCACATTTAGAGCAGTAGGAATTCCAAGGTATATATTTCTGGCACGCCCGGTGGGACCCACACACGGGTCTTGCATTTAATGTTTCTTTGAGTTAGAGATTTTGCAGGAAAAGCTCACAAAGTTGCGGCAGCGCTCTCGCAGAATTACGGTAGCGCCCTTTACAGAGTTGCGGTAGCGCCCTTCGCAGAGTTGCGGCAGCGCCCTCGTAGAGTTGCGGCAGTGCCCTTGCAGAGTTGCGGTAGCGCCCTCCACAGAGTTGCTGTAGCGCCCTCGCAGAGTTGCGGTAGATCCCTCGCAAAGTTGCAGCAGCGCCCTTCATAGAGTTGCGGTAGCGCCCTCCACAGAGTTGCGGTAGCGCCCTCGCAGAGTTGCGGTAGCGCACTCGTAGAGTTGCGGCAGTGCCCTTCACAGAGTTGCGGTAGCGCCCTCGCAGAGTTGGGGTAGCGCCCTTTACAGAGTTGCGGCAGCGCCCTTTACAGTGTTGCGGCAGTGCTCTTAATAGCACAGTTTGGAGGGTAAAATGGGGGTTTTGGCTTCGTTTTTGCTCTAGTTTTTTGCTATATTCACGTGATAACTCTCTAACGTTGTTCTGGCAAGAATATTGCTATTTTTCACTAACGTTTTTGCAACATATTGTGGCAAAATTT
>VDFB02139426.1:0-32901 GCA_007258455.2 Sequoia sempervirens | reverse complement strand
CACCTCGCTCTCCTGCAGCATCATCTTCATAAAACCCCTCCATCCCACCTATCTTCCGCATCCTACTATCATATCCCATTTATCTCCCATCCCTCCATCCTTCTTGTGATCTTTGATCAAAATAGGGGCACCTATCTATGCATGCTTTGGACACCTATTGGTATACATTCCCTTCATCCATGCTCTATCATATTCCTTGGTCACCCATCCTGTCCTCCTTCAGTTATCTCCTTTATCTTATCATCCACTCGTCTTACGGCCCTCATGCCTCATCGTATATGACATATCTAGAGTGGGGGCATCTGCTTCCTTTGTGACATAGTCCTTGGAGAAAACAACATCCCTTCCATCTGCCCATCCTTGTCTTCGTATCCCTCTATCCTAGCATCCCTTTCATCTCCCAATCCTTCTATCTTTATCCATCTATCACAACATCCCTTCCATCTCCCCATCCGTATCTTTGTATCTATCTATCCTAGCATCCCTTTCATCTCCCAATCCTTCTGTCCTTATCCATCTATCACAACATCTCTTCCATCTCCCCATCCTTATCTTCGTATCCAGATTCTATCACAACATCTCTTCCATCTCCCCATCCTTATCTTCGTATCCAGATTCTATCACAACATCTCTTCCATCTCCCCATCCTTATCTTCGTATCCAGATTCTATCATAGCATCCCTCCCATCCCCCATCCCTTCATCCTATCCCCTACCCATCCTCCCCTGCCCTATGTACCCTACCCCTCGCCTCCCTTCCCCTCCCCTCCCCTTTTCCCCTCATCCTATCCCCTACCCATCCTCCCCATGCCCTATTTTCCCTACCCCTCCCCTTATCCCTTTTCCCCCATCCCCATCCTATCCTATCCCCTACTCATCCTCCCCTACCCTATGTTCCCTACCCCTCCCCTTTTCCCCTCACCCTACCCCCTACCCATCCTCCCCTCCCTCCTCCCTCTATTTCCCCTACCCTCCCCTCTTATCCCTTTTCTCCCCATCCCCCATCCCCATCCTATCCCCTATCCTCCATCCCCCCCATCCCCTATCCCCTACTCCTACCCATCCCCTTACCCCCCTGCCCATCCCCCTTACCCCCCCATCCCCTTATCCCCTTACCCATCCCCCTTACCCCCCATCCCCTATCCTCCATCCCCCCATCCCCAAAAATTGGTTGGACCCCGTTTTGACCCATTTTTGGGGCCTCAAAGTTTCATCTTGACCCCCAAAATCTTAATTTAGTGTTTTCTGAAAAATTGTTTCCACTCATAGCTCAAAATGCATATCTTGAATCTGGGATGTTTGTTGGAAATTCATCCTATCTCACCAATGGGTATTTTTTGGAAAAAATTGGGACTCCCACACATCTATCCATGAGGTTTCCTAAAATGGCAAAATTTGACAGTTTTTGAAAATTGCCAAATTGGGAAAAATCTGCTTGTCAACACCTTACATCCTTTAAAGCCCCGGAACTCGGTGTAGAATCAATTCAATCATATCCTTCAATCATTCTAGTCTTCGATCCAATCCTCATTTGAGCTTTAATCTTATCCCAATCTGAGCTTAGCCAAACCCCTAATCTGGGCTTTCATCCATCTGCAACAAAGTCTTAAGATCCCTCCCTCCATCTTCTTCAATTTTGTCCCATTCATTCATTCTAATAAATCTATTCACTCATTCCATGTAACCATTCATCTGCTTCAAACTTTCATCTATTATCTCAACACTTCATCGAACCTCCTATCATCTCAAACATTCATCAAACCTCCTTTTATCATTCCATAATCTTGATCAATCATTTACTCATTCTGAGTAATCTTCCACCTATTCCAAGCATCAATCATCTACCCATTTGGTCACCTTTTCCTCATCCAAATCCTTATCCCTCTATCCAATTCACCCAAACAATCCTTTTTCCTCCCCCCCTTCTCTCCCCTCATCCCATCTCCCAATCCCTTGTCATTGGTATCTGGCTATAGGCCTCCCCCCATGCAACCCAATGCCATTTATCTCATCGTCATCACCCCTACTTCTCTTTCACATCTTTCCAATCTCCTATGACTTTTCATCACTCATCTATCTATCATATCATCCCCCCAAGTCATTTTACTGCTTTGGATAACTATCCCATCCCTGAGCTTTATGTGATCGTCATCATCCAATCCAATCCAACAAGTCTATCTTGTTTTGTCGTGTCAGTTACATCATTTTAACCCCTTATCTAGGGTTATCTCATCATCTTTCATCCATCACTTGTCTATGGCCTTTTGTCGAACTATGTTGCCCTTACGTTTTCACGTAGGCAAGGTCGATCATTTGATCCACCCCCGGGGTTCCATCATTGATCTTCATTGTCCACTTTGGTCCTCTATCATCTATCATTGGTCTTTCTCCTTTTGTCCATCCTATCTTTACCATCCATCAAGGTCTCCATCTTGGTTAGTCATCCATGTTTCATCGAACTACGAGGGCTCTGCGCTTTCACGTAGGCAAGGCTAATCTTTGATCAGCCCCCGAGCCCCTAGGTCGCTAGGATGTGTTAGTCTCATGTCTTGTGTCATGTCTCTCGTGCCGTGTCGTCAAGCTATGCCCTTATCTAGCTGGTTTTTAACAAACGAGATCCACTTGTATCATGAGATCCAATCGATTTTGAACGTCCCGCGTCATAACGATCTTTTAGTTTAGTATCCATCATCTTCGGTCTCAATAGGATGCATCATTCCTAACAGACCTCATCAATCCCATCTATCCCCTCGATCCTATGGCAAAGGACATTTGAAATTGATTGCAATCTCTTGATGCTTTTGGATTTTGTTTATCATTTGAGCTCCCTATCATCACTTGTCAAGACCGCCATAATCCATCATATTATGGTGTGTTTTGATTGGTCAACATAGGGGCATATCTTGATCTTTTTATGTCTATTTGTGTCTTCTTGGTTGTCCCACGTAGTACCCACCAAGATCCCTAAGGTCTTGTGTTATACTGGGGCATCCTTTTGTGCTTGTAGTTATCTCAATACCTGGCCCGACCAAGGTCTTTGTGACTTTGGGGTGTTGGGATAGCCTTTTTGTCTGTTGTGTTTGTTTTATGCATTAGACACTAATTCACCTTGGTTCTTCATACCCTGGTGTCTTGTGTTTGATGCTATAGCAAAAATTAGTGCTCCAAAGATGATAAATTGCATTTAAAATTGCATCTCATTTTCCATTCTATCGTCTTGCATGTATCCCCCCATCCATTCATCCTTCATCCTCATCTCTATCCAATCCCCATCCATTCCAACCACCAGAATCATCTAATCATATCCTTGGTCTTATTCCCAGTCTTGTTACTAGCCTTGATCCATCATCATCATCATCCATCCTTTTGGTGTTGTTTTGGGATGTATCATTCCCTCATCAACAACACTTTCATCATCATCATCGGGAGGTATTCTTCCCTATCCCTTTGGTGTTGTTTTGGGATGTATCCTTCCCTCATCAACAACCCTTTCATCATTATCATCGGGAGGTATTCTTCCCTATCCTTTAGTGGTGTTTTGGGATGTATCCTTCCCTCATCAATACCACTCAGTGGGATTTATCCTTCCCTATCCTCATGTTGTCTTGGGATCTTTAATTCCCTCATTGACAACCCTCCATCCATCATCAACTCATTTTGACTTGTACCTTGACTGGGGCAACATCACCTTTTGAAATCCATTTGTGCTTCATCCATCTCTATCACTTACTCTCTTCCCCATCACCTTGCATCATCTTCCTCATCTCCACTTGCATCACATCATCTATTTCGAGAGCACACACGTGTTCTCTTCAACCCGCATGTCCTCTCGAGGGGGCATCATTCATCCCTAATTTTCATTTTTCTTTTTCCCTTCCTAGTCACTCCTTTGGATGAGTGGGGCATCTTTTCCAATCTAACCATCTTCTTCTAGGTTCTATATTTTAATATTCTTTGAAATGATGCTACTTCGTAACACCATCTCAAAGAGGGGCAAAATGTAGACATCCAAATTTGGACACTTAATTTATCCAAATTTATCACTTTTTGTCTAAACATCCTCTTATCCAGGAAGTTAATTAGGTAATATTACTATTATTTAATTAATATCTTTAATTCTACCAAATCCCTAAGGTATTTAATTAACAATTAAATACCTTACCCTCCTTAATCCTCTTTTCATCAAAATAAATTAAATAAATATTACATTTATTTAATTCCTCACATGTCATTTTCATCTAATCCTAATCCATTTCCTAATCTCTTCATTAAGGATGTGCACATGCCTAATCCTTGATTAGGATGTGTCACATCCTCCAACTTTTGCAAGTTGGCTTATAATCCCCATTTATCTTCTAATTACTATTAATTAAGCCTAATCATTCTCCAAATTTTTAATTCCTTTTTATTTTATCTTAGATTCCTCCTTTTATATGTGAATTTTAATTCACATTCCATCCTTCCAAGGCTTCTAGAACCTTGGACTTGTCACAATCTCCACATGTGACCCACCTTGGACTTGTCACAATCTCCACATGTGACCAAGTCCCACCTTTTTGGAGCCCACCTTTTATCCTCTAGATCATCCTAAGAATGTGAATTTTTAATTCACATTTATCCCCCCAACCACCTTTCCTTTTCCCATGTAGATTTTTGAGGAATTCTAAAATTCCTCAAATGTCCCTTTCACTCCCACTTGGGGACAAGAAATCCCTTTTTGTGGAAATCCTCTCATCTCCCAAGGTGCATGTCCTTTTCCACCTCATGTACCTTTTTGACAACTCACCTCCACCTCATATCCTCTTGTCCACTTCACCCTCCACATGTCAAGATGTGAGGGCTTGTGGGTTCTCAACCCACCATAGCCCTTCATCTTGACCTTGTTGGATCAATCTTGACCCTTGAATTCTCTAGAGAATTCAAAATCTCCTATAAATACCCCCTTTTCAAGGGCATTTCCAACACTTCATTTTTGAGCACCCACATCTTTTTTTCTCAAACATTTGGCCATCTTGCACCTCATGCTGCTTGTTTATTTTGAACACTTTGCACTCTCATAACTACATGTTGTCCATTTGAATCCTCAAGCCTTTTCAATCATTCAACCATCTTTGTTCATCATTTTGCATATTGAAGCTTGCATTTTAGTCATTCAATCCATCATCTAAGGAGCACACAACCAATCCAAACAAGGGCCAATCAAAGAGGTATCAACAACAAGGGAGGTAAAAATATTTGTGTTTCATTTTATTTGCATTCCTTTTCATTGAACCACTCTTTTGGCTAATCTTGAGGTGTCCTTGGTATTTTGTTATTCATGTTTCTTAGCTAGTTATTTCTCACATTTAGAGCAATAGGAATCAACACCCACTTGTATCAACAACTCCAATCAGTTTTGAATATCCTATGTCATATCGATCTTTTAGCTTAGTATCCATCATCGGTCTCAACAGGATGCATCCTTCCTAACAGACCTCATCAACCCCATCCATCCCTTTTGATCATATGGCAAAGGACATTTGAAATTGATTGTGATATTTTGATGTTTTTGGATTTTGTTTATCATTTGAGTTCCCTATCATCACTTGTCACGGTCGCCTTGATCTATCATATCATGGTGTGCTTTGACTAGTCCACATAGGGGCATATCTTGATCTTTTGTTTGTTTGTGTCTTCTTGGTTGTCCCACGTAGTACCCACCAAGATTTTTGTGGTCTTGTGTTATGCTGGGGCATCCTCATGTGCTTGTGGCTATTCCAATACCTAGCCCGACCAAGGTCTTCATGACTTTGGGGTATTGGGATAGCCTTCTTGTCTATTGTGTGTGTTTTCTGCATTTGACACAAATCCACCTTGGTTCCACATACCCTGACACTTGGTGTCTTATGCTATAGCAAAAATCAGTGCTCCGAAGATGGCAAATTGCATTATGATTGCATTTCATTCTCCATTCCATCATTTTGCATATATCCCCCATCCTCTTATATATCACAATCCCCCCATCTATTCATCCTTCATCCTTATCTCACATCTCTATCCAACCCCCATCCATTCCATTTAGCCCAAATCACCTAATCAAATCCTTGGTTTTGTCCCCAGTCTCAACCTATCATCATCATCGGGAGGTATTCTTCCCTATCCCTTTGGTGTTGTTTTGGGATGTATCCTTCCCTCATCAACAACCCTTTCATCATTGTCATCGGGAGGTATTATTCCCTATCCTTTAGTGGTGTTTTGGGATGTATCCTTCCCTCATCAATACCACTCAGTGGGATGTATCCTTCCTTATCCTCATGTTGTCTTGGGATCTTTAATTCCCTCATTGACAACCCTCCATCCATCATCAACTCATTTTGACTTGTACCTTGACTGGGGCAACATCACCTTTTGAAATCCATTTGTGCTTCATCCATCTCCATCACTTACTCTCTTCCCCATCACCTTGCATCATCTTCCTCATCTCCACTTGCATCACATCATCTATTTCGAGAGCACACACGTGTTCTCTTCAACCCGCATGTCCTCTCGAGGGGGCATCATTCATCTCTAATTTTCATTATTTTCTTTTTCCCTTCCTAGTCACTTCTTTGGATGAGTGGGGCATCTTTTCCAATCTAACCATCTTCTTCTAGGTTCTATATTTTAATATTCTTTGAAATGATGTTACTTCGTAACACCATCTCAAAGAGGGGCAAAATGTAGACATCCAAATTTGGACACTTAATTTATCCAAATTTATCACTTTTTGTCTAAACATCCTCTTATCCGAGTTAATTAGGTAATATTACTATTATTTAATTAATATCTTTAATTCTGCCAAATCCCTAAGGTATTTAATTAACAATTAAATACCTTACCCTCCTTAATCCTCTTTTCATCAAATAAATTAAATAAATATTACATTTATTTAATTCCTCACATGTCATTTTCATCTAATCCTAATCCATCTCCTAATTTCTTCATTAGGGATGTGCACATACCTAATCCTTGATTAGGATGTGTCACATCCTCCAACTTTTGCAAGTTGGCTTATAATCCTCATTAGCCCCTAATTATCCTCTAATTACTGATTAATTAAGCCTAATCATTCTCCAAGGAATTTTTAATTCCTTTTTATTTGTCCTAGATTCCCCTCCTTTTATATGTGAATTTTTAATTCATTCCATCCTTCCAAGGCTTCTAGAACCTTGGACTTGTCTAATCTACATGTGACCAAGTCCCACCTTTTAGACCTCTAGATCATCCATAGAAATGTGAATTTTTAATTCACATTTATCCTCCCAACCACCTTTCCTTTTCCCATGTAGATTTTTGAGGAATTCAAAATTCCTCAAATGTCCCTTTCACTCCCACTTGGGGACAAGAAATCCCTTTTTGTGGAAATCCTCTCATCCCCAAGGTGCATGTCCTTTTCCACCTCATGTACCTTTTTGACAACTCATCTCCACCTCATATCCTCTTGTCCACTTCACCCTCCACATGTCAAGATGTGAGGGCTTGTGGGTTCTCAACCCACCATAGCCCTTCATCTTGACCTTGTTGGATCAATCTTGACCCTTGAATTCTCTAGAGAATTCAAAATCTCCTATAAATACCCCCTTTTCAAGGGCATTTCCAACACTTCATTTTTGAGCACCCACATGCTGCCCATTTTCCTTCTCAAACACTTAGCCATCTTGCACTCTCATGCTGCCCATTTGTATTTTGAACACTTTTGCACTCTCATAACTACATGCTGTCCATTTGAATCCTCAAGCCTTTTCAATCATTCAACCATCTTTGTTCATCATTTTGCATATTGAAGCTTGCATTTGAGTCATTCAATCCATCATCTAAGGAGCACACAACCAATCCAAACAAGGGCCAATCAAAGAGGTATCAATAACAAGGGAGGTAAAAATATTTGTGTTTCATTTTATTTGCATTCCTTTTCGTTGAACAACTCTTTTGGCTAATCTTGAGGTGTCCTTGGTATTTTGTTATTCATGTTTCTTAGCTAGTTATTTCTCACATTTAGAGCAGTAGGAATTCCAAGGTATACAATTTCAATATGGTTTTTTGTAAATAGAGGTATCTTTCCTTCCTTTCCAAATTAAAGATTCCAATGTTACTCCATCAGAGTTCTTCCAGTGCTTTTTTGCAACAAGTCATCTAATTGAAGGGGGGTTTTTTCCCACTGGGTTTTCTCCTCTTTCTCTTTCATTGCATTCTATTTTAGGGAGGAGTTTTATTCCCATGTGGTTTTCTCCTTTACCCCATTTTGTTTAGTTTGCATTGCATTTGTAAACGAGTACCTGATCAATCCTTGTTGTCAGGACTCATCTTTGCATAATAATTTGCTTCTCCTTAAGTTGCACTTATGAGGGGGTGTTGGTGTAATTAATTATTTAATTACACTTTGCATAAGTTTACTTAGGTAATATTTTAAGTCCTAGGTTGCATAATTAAATAAATAATTTAATAATGGGGTAATTCCCCCTTCCTTGTTTATAGGAGATAAGACTCCTTCTAGAAGATGAGTTTTCCTTCTAGAAATTATCTCTATCATTTTATCATTTCCTAGGTAGGGTTCACATGTTGTCACATGTTAGATTATGACACATGGCAATATCATATTGCATTTTACATCTCTTCCATGCCTATATATTCAAGGCATTTTGTACATTTGTAATCATCTCATATTCAATTTGACATTCTTGCATCTTAATGATAGCATGATATTTCTACCATTTCTCTCTTATAGAAGTTATTTGTCTTGTCGGTGATTTTGGGGTGTTTGAGGAGTGCACCTAAAATCCATCATAAAGTACAACTAAATTTGAAGAAATGTGTATTTGGAGTAATGTCAAGAAAGATCCTAAGCTACATCATTTCTAGAAGAGGAATTGAAGTTGAACCTACTAAATTCAAAGCTATCATAGATATGCCACCACTAACCAACATAATTCAGTTACAAACACTCCAAGGAAGACTCCAGTCTATTAGAAGATTCATCCTGCAACTAGTAGAAAAATGTCAACCATTCCAACACATACTATAAAAAGGAGTACCATTCATGTGGATAGACAAGTATCAAGAAGCTAAACAAATAAAGGACTACCTATTAGCACCACCAGTCCTAATGCATCCCATTGATGGAAGACATCTCATACTCTACATATCAACAACTACATCAACACTGGGGGCATTACCTAAATATAATGATGATGAAGGAAGATAAAGATAAATATATTATATGAGTTGTACACTTGTAGGATATGATCTCAACTATAGTCCCATTGAATGTTCCTACCTTGTGGTGGTTTTCACCACGGAAAGACTCAAGTATTACATGTTGAACAATCAAAAAAAGCTCATCGCCAAAATAGATCCATTGAAATATCTCCTTGACAAAGCATCCTTGACATGATGACTAGCTAAGTGGGTAATGATACTAAGAGAGTATGAAATTCAATATGTTGAATGGAAAGCCATAAAAGGAAAAGTCATAGCTAACCAACTCACAAATGCACCTACAAAGGAAGATCATCCACTAGTTTCAAAAATTTTCAATGAGTCTATATTCATAGTGGAAATGAAAACAACATGGAAATTATACTTTGACGGTTCTCACACAAGTCATGGTTAAAGAGCATGCATATTGTTTGTTACCCCTCAAGGTGATACCATACCTAAGTCATTTTGAATTGCTTTCTCATGTACCAACAACATAGCAGAGTGTGAGGCTTTACTCACAGGACTTCACATGGCTATCAAATGGAAGATCAGGAGCCTTCAAGTATACGATGACTCACAATTGGTAATCCAACAAGTTAATGATGACTATGACACTAAGGACAAGAATCTCGACCCTTATAAATGGATGGTTGATAGTTTGAAATAGTAATTTCATAGAATCATCTTTTTGTAGGCCCCTCTCATTCAAAACAAGGTAGTAGATTTAATGGAAACAATTGGTTCTCTCTTGGATATCCCATTTAATGTGCTACAATATGAGTTCTTGGTAGAACAACTATTGATCCTTGCTTTCAATATTCTCAAGTCTGAGATGGTCTATGAAATTCTTGGTCCTTATAAGAGGTACACAAAGGTATATGTAGAGCCCACTCTAGTGGTTCAACTCTAGGTAAGAAGATCATGCATGCAGGATACTACTGGCCTATGATGGAACATGATTCATATCATTTTGTCAATAAATTTTGATAGTCAGATTCATGGAGACCTTATACATGTGTTATCTTAGGAACTTCACCTAATCACATCATCATGGCCCTTCACCCAATGGGGACTCAAACTCATAGGTAAAATCCATCTCACCTCATCTGATGACCATAAGTTCATTATCATAGTGATTGAGTACTTCACCAAATAGATTGAAGCTATTCCCATGATATGCATTACTAGAAAAGAATATCTAAATTCATCCTCAATTACATTATTTTCTAGTATGGTGTCCCTCAATCCATCATCACTAATAATGGTCATCCTTTTAAGGACCAAGACGTCTACCAACTATGCAAAAAAATTCCATATCCAACATCACTTCACCACTCCATACTATCCAAAAGGTAACGACCAAGTCAAGGCATCTAACAAAACCGTCATCAAAATTCTCAAAAAGACGGTCAATGATGTTGGTCATGACTGGAACCTTCAAATCAATCCCATCTTATGGGCCTACCACACAAATATCCGCACTCCTACAAGAGCTACACCATATCCTTAGTCTTTGGTTCTGATGCCATCCTACCTATCGAGGTTGAGTTGCCTTCCTTGAGGGTCTCCATGCAAGGGAATATTGATGAACAATAATATTGTGTCTCTAGATTACATGAGTTGGATTTATTGGATGAACGAAGAAAAAATGCATTGGTCCATTTGCAAGCTTATCAAAATAATCTTTGCCACAACTATAACAAGAAGGTTTTGGTTCAAAACTTTGAAATTGGTGACCTAGTTTTAATGGAAAATATTAAGAATCAAGCAGAGTGAGAGAAGCTAGGTAAGTTCAAACCTATTTGGTTGGGTCCCTACATCATCACAACAATCTACAGATCATAAGCCTATTATCTTTTAACTCCTGAAGGAGAACCCTTATCAGATCCTATCAAAAACTTGCACTTGTGAAAATTCTACACCTAGCTTCAAAGAGCCATGCCAAAACTTGAAAAATACAAAAAATTAAAAAATCATAAAAAATTTGTTGCCTTGATGAAAACTTGGAAAATAGGCATCTTGGTGACACCAATTTTTTTTAAAAAGGTCAAGAAAATAGTAAAGAGAAATATTTTGTTGAATAGTGAAAATCACTTTGGTGGTGCTTTGGATAAGTACTATGGTGAAAACCTGGTAGACAGACACCATGTGTAGTGGATCTTCGCTCCATATTCTACCATCTTTCTATCTAGTTTTTCCACCCAAGGCTCATAATAATTTTCCTTCACACCTTTCACATCATCCATAATAACACTTTGTTGTCCTTCCCATAACTTGGAATAATTGGCATTATACATCGTTTCACCTTCCTTATCCACCCACAATAAACTTATCCCATTCCACCCCTAATTAATTGGTCTTATATCTGATTAGGGGAAAATACCTAACCTATGTCTTCAAAGAACTCTACATCTTTGGTGCAGGAGCACCCAATACACACATTTTCAAAATTAAAGATCAAGACATTAGGAAATAGGGGGTATTTGGGTCATTTAATTATTTAATAAGGAATTTGAGCCCATTAATGATGTAATTAGGGGTCTTTGATGTTATTTAGTTCAAAAAATGCAAAAGGTTGCATAAAAATGTACTTATTATCAATAAATTGTTAAAAGTGCAAAACTAGGCAATTAGGGGTCTAATTGGTAAAAAGTTGGTTTCCAATGTCCAACTAATTAAAATTCTAGTTGGAGGATGTTTGTAAGGGTGGTTAGATGTTAAATCAGCCTCTCATGGTTGAGGCATGGTTGTTGAATCATTTTTTTTTTAAGTTATAATAAAAAAGGCTGTTTTCTGGAAATTTCTATGTAAATTTGCTGCTAAAACATGTGGTACGACCTTTGTACAACCTATACGGGCTCAACCCTATTATGGTTGGAAAGAGGAGAGTGTCAGATTTTATTTGAAAGTGGTTTGGTGAAATTTCATTGAGTTTAGAGGATTTTATTGACGTTTTACTGAAACTACCCTATTTTGGTGTAAATTGGTGGTTTGAGAGTATTCAAATGAATTTTTAGGGAATTCCACCTGCTGTAGCAATTGTAACTCAGTGGAATGACCCCATTTTTTGTAAAATATGTTTCCAAATTATTTTTAGGTTAGAGGAAGTGTGTTTGCGGGTTTTGGGTGTTGCCCTAGGTTGAATTTGGGTGATTTTCCTTGTGAAAGTGAGGAACTAAATGATGGTTTATGAGTTTTTTGGAAGAAATAACCTATGTGATAAATTTTAAAGCTTGTGCAGGAATAATTATGCATGTTTGAACAGGTGGCAGGGTCTGGAAAGGTCTGGAGATATGATTTACAATAAACCCTCCTTTTGAAGGCCTAAAATCAAGGGTTTTAGGTTGTGCTATGTTGGAAGAGTGATTTTTGGAAACTAGTGGTGGATTTAGTAGTTTTTGGGAATTTTAATTGCTGTCCCAAGGTTTCATAAAGTTTGGTGGAGTTTAAAGGGTACTTTCTTTGTAAAAGTGGGCTAATCCACTAGCCTTTTCCATGGTAGGAGTATTGGATCTTTGAGTTTGTCCAAAAGAGTTGATATTGGTTTTCCTGTATGTTTTATAACTTGCAAAAGGGTATCTTAATCATTCTTGATTTTGTTAGGTGTTTTGGAAAATGTTGGTGAAAATGCCTAAACTTGGTTTGCACTAGAACTGGGGTTTAGGAGTGAAATTGGGAAATTGTGCTTTTGATGATTGTAGAACTTGGAAGGCTAGTTGAATTACTTTATGTGGTCATTTTAATCTTTTTGGATACCTCTTGAAGGTAGGTTTCCAAGTTGATTAAGGTTTAGCCTCCGGACTCTGCATCAGAGTGGTATCAGAGCAAGGAAGTAGATCTCTTAAAGATTGAAGGAGAAAGGACATCATGGCTACCAGAGGTTTGAATGAGAAGGAGAAATAGATGAGGAATGCAATTTTCAAGACTAGGTGCAAGTGCAAAGGTAAGATATGCAAGGTTATGGTTGATTCAAGTAGTTTGGATAAGTTGGTAGCTCTTGAAATGGTTGAAAAATTGAACTTAGAAAGGTTCCCACATGATTCACCTTATTATGTTTCATTGTTGAATGGTGAGAACACACTTTTGGTTAAAGAAAAATCATGGGTTGAATTTCAAATAGGTGAATATAAGGACGAAATATTATGTGATATTTTACCATTGCACTCTTGTCATCTAATGTTTGGGAAACCATGGTGTTGGGAAAGATTTGCTGTGTACTATGGCAGGGATAATAGTTACCAGATTAAAAAGGATGGGAGGATTTATGTTCTGACTTCATTGGTGGAAGATGGCCAAGACAAGAAAACAAGGGTGCTACTGCAGGAAATACAAAAGTTCTTAGGATATAAAGAAGACAAAGACAAGGATGAGGAAAAAGGGCATAGCATATATACAGTGGAGAAAGAAAAGCACCATCAAGAAGTATTGAATAAGATAGAGCAGCTTGAAGACAAAAAGGAAACAAATAAAGTGAAGGTCAGAAGTGAAAAGACCCTGAAGGCACTAGGAAAGGATGGAGAATGTGATGAAGGAAGAGTTGCAGTCACCCCCTGTGAAAGAATTGTTGAGACAGCATGGGTAACAGTAGATTCAAAGTTGAAGTGTGTAAAGGAGGATGAGAAAGGAAGAAGTAAGAGTGAAATGAACTTGAGAGGGAAAGGTAAGCTTGAAGGGTGTATCAAAGATAAAGGACAGGTAGAAGTTTGTTCATTAAAGGATAATGGTGTTCTAGGGCAGACACCCATGAAAAATACAGTGGTACATAAAGCTGAGACAGGGTATTGTGAGAAGAAGGTGCTTGGGACAGAGTCCTAAGAAGAGAAGATGAAATCAAAGAGAATGAAGGTGAGTTACTTGAACAAAAGAAACTTTGGCATAATGGAGCCACAAGGGAAGAAGAGTGTTGTCCATTGTTTGGGAAAGAGCACGAGATGCAGCAAAAGGTTGAAGGTGAGGATGGTAGACCTAAGGATAAAGAGGTCTTGGAAACTGAGAAAATGAAGAATGAGAAAGTGACAAAAAAGGAAAATGATGAGAGGAATGAAAGAAGTCTTGAAAGGATTGAAGGTGATGAGAAGATCATGGTTGGGATGGTTTTGTGTCCTTTAAGGATGAGCGAAGATAAAAGACAGTCAAGCATTGCAAAAAAAGTGAGTTGTGACACTGGAAACATAGAGGTAGAAGAAGAATATGGGTTGAAGATAAATGGGAATGAGTGCCTAAGGAAATGGCAAGTGATGAAGAGAAGGTTGGTTGTGAAAAATTAATGTAAGAGAATAGGAGATGAAGGACAAATGGATAGTATTCTTGAAGTTGATGGGACCAAAGTCCTTGAAATGGAATCTCAAAGATCTAAGATAAACAGTCAAGAAGTTAATAAGTTTGAAAATACAGTGCAGGCTATGAAGGTAGTGATGGTAGAAGCCAAGGGTCTGATACAAGGCCTGAGAGTAGGTGATGAGTAGGTTGTGGAAGTCAGGGAAAAGACAGTAAGCTATGAAGATTGGCAGAAAATAGTGCAAGAGACTATGGAAGAGTTTGGAGAGTCTATAGGAGTTGAGCAGAGGTTGGTCACCATGAGAGGTGAAGAACATATGGCAAAGGTTTTGCAGAGAGTTGCAATAAGGACAGAGGCTAGGATTGAGAGGTTGAAGGTGCTAGTCCAGGGAATGGCTAAGAGAAGATAGTGTGTGTGGTCTCCAACTGAGTTGGAGAAGAGAGGAAAATCTAAGTTTGGGACAGTGAGTTGTCCTTGGTTGCTGAGTTTAGCAATTAGGCTATTGTATGCTATTGAGACAAGGGATCCAAGCATAATTCATTTGAGTGCAAGTTTGAAGTGGAAGGATAAGGGCCTGAGAGTGAAGGGAATCACTGATTTGTTCATCCTTCTGACAGTGGTCAGACCAAGGGTTAAAATGAAAGTGGAAGGACACAATGCAGGTTATGTTGCAAAGAGTGAAGTTGAAGAGTAGGAAAAAGGAAGATGGATGAAGGACAATCAAAGCCTAGAAGTGCAGATTCAAGTTGATAGAGCAGACATGAAGAGTCAACGTCACAAAGCAAGCATGGAATTTCAAGAGGAGGACAAGTATAAGCCCAAGGTGAAGATGAGACCATTGAAAGGAAAAAGAGGAGTATCTAATTATGTTTTTTTTTGTAGGTACAGAAGTTTCCAAGGGACTTGGAAGAATTTTAAGCTAGGGTGTATGGTGCAGGAGCACCCAATACACACATTTTCAAAATTAAAGATCAAGGAAGACATTAGGAAATAGGGGGTATTTGGGTCATTTAATGATTTAATAAGGAATTTGAGCCCATTAATGATGTAATTATGGGTCTTTGATGTTATTTAGTTCAAAAAATGCAAAAGGTTGCATAAAAATGTACTTATTGTCAACAAATTGTTAAAAGTGCAAAACTAGGCAATTAGGGGTCTAATTGGGAAAAAGTTGGTTTCCAATGTCCAAATAATTAAAATTCCAGTTGGAGGATGTTTTTAAGGGTGGTTAGATGTTAAATAAGCCTCTCATGGTTGAGGCATGGTTGTTGAATCATTTTTTTTTAAGTTATAATAAAAAAGGCTATTTTCTAGAAATTTCTGTGTGTAAATTTGCTGCTAAAACGTGTGGTATGACCTTTGTATGACTTTTACAGGCTCAATCCTATTATGGTTGGAAAGAGGAAAGTGTCAGATTTTATTTGAAAGTGGTTTGGTGAATTTTCATTGAGTTTAGAGGATTTTATTGACGTTTTACTGAAACTGCCTTGTTTTGGTGTAAATTGGTGGTTTGAGAGGATTAAAATCAGTTTTTAGGGAATTCCACCTACTGTAGCAATTGTAACTCAGTGGAATGACCCCATTTGTTGTAAAATAGGGTTCCAAATTATTTGCAGGTCAGAGGAAGTGTGTTTGTGGGTTTTGGGTGTTGCCCTAGGTTGAATTTGAGTGATTTTCCTTGTGAAAGTGAGGAACTAAATGATGGTTTATGAGTTTTCTGGAAGAAATAACCTATGTGATGAATTTTAAATATTTTTTAGGCATAATTATGCGTGTTTGAATAGGTGTAAGGTTATGGAAAGGTTTGGAGGTATGATTTACAATAAACCCTCCTTTTGAAGGCCTAGAATCAAGGGTTTTAGGTTGTGCTATGTTGGAAGAGTGATTTTTGGAAACTAGTGGTGGATTTAGTAGTTTGGGAATTTTAATTTTTTTCCCAAGGTTTCATAAATTTTGGTGGAGTTTAAAGGGTACTTTCTTTGTAAAAGTGGGCTAATCCACTAGCCTTTTCCATGGCAGGAGTATTGGATCTTTGAGTTTGTCCAAAAGAGTTGATATTGGTTTTCCTGTATGTTTTATAACTTGCAAAAGGGTATCTTAATCATCCTTTATTTTGTTAGGTTTTTTGGAAAATGTTGGTGAAAATGCCTAAACTTGGTTTGCACTAAAATTGGGGTTTAGGAGTGAAATTGGGAAATTGTGCTTCTGATGATTGTAGAACTTGGAAGGCTAGTTGAATTACTTTATGTGGTCATTTTAATCTTTCTAGATACCTCTTGAAGGCAGGTTTCCAAGTTGATTAAGGTTTAGCCTCCGGACTCTGCAACAATCTTGTCATTGGAGGTATATCAAAGAATAAAAATAAATCAAAACATTTCAAAAATCCAAAAAAATCAAAACATGTCAAAATCCAAAAACATCCAAATAACCTTCAAAACTCCAAAAACAAAGTTAGTTTCAAGTCATGTTAGTCAAATTCCATCAAACTACGTTTCCTCTACATGTATAACGTAGGAAAGGCCATCAGTCGATGAGCCCCTGAGGCACTAGGTTAGTCCTTTAGGGTTTTTTGAATAAGGTCAATCATGATTAAAGTTCACAATAATTAAAACAAGGTCAAATTCAAGTATGTCGAACTAAGATGTCTGTGCACATTGTTATGTAGGAAATTCCATCAGTAGATGAGCCCCCAAGGCCCTATGTCAGTCCCTTAGGGTTTTTTGAGTCAATCAATATCATCCATAATAAGTCAAAAATTGTCATTAGACACAAATAGTCATTTGAACCTCCATCAAACCATGATACAACAAACAAACTATCCAACAAATCTTCAATCCAAATCAATCAAACACCAAATCAACATCAAACATTTAATCACTCAACCACTTGTCTTCTATAGGTGTGTCCTTCCTGAAACTAGAAATTGTCATTACCAAACTCTATCATTTTCCTTATATAGGTGGTTACATGATTGAAACAAGACTTGACATCTTATACGACATGTTTCCTCTCCTAAAACCGGACATTGTCAAACAATCAGCCTACCAATCAATTAGTCAATCAAACAATGACAAACAATCACTAGAAAATGATCTAAATGGCTGTTGACTTTGTTGAATTTGTCTTATCCTTTTGATTTTCTTTTGGGTGTGTTCCTAGCCACCTCGAGGATGTATCATGAAGGATTTATAGGAGATATGATGTCTCATGATCTCTTTTCTCTTGACCATTGCTTGTGGATTTCCTTGGCGAAAAGATTGGGTCAACTTCGCCCTTAGTATGAGTTAGGAAATTCCTTGTTTGTGACTGCCTATTTTTCACAAGTGGATAACTTTTCACACCTTGGTCTATGTCATATCATGGTGTTTATTGTTCACTTTTCATAATTTAATGCCCAGTGATGATTAAATGCAATTCCTAGCATCTATTAAGCAAAATGCTAAGGTTTCATTGTCTCCACTAACACCATGCTAACATCCATGTCCTCCACACTAACATTTCCTTTATCCACATCTTGATGGCATCTTCTGACACACAAAAAAATGTTGCATACATAATCATGTTATAAGCATCATCATACATACATATTAGTTCATCCATATTCCATTAGAAAATACAAAAGTACTAATAGCATTGCATCATCATAATCATACATACATCCCACATCCATAAAACATTAGAATAAAATACATATCATTGCATAACATCTAACATAATCATTTCATATACATAAGTGATCATACATAATACATCATATTTAGCATACCATGATCACATTCATATCATTTCATAATCATAATCCATTATCATACATCACATTGCATATACATTACATTTGCATCATATAGAAGGATCATCTATAACATCACATTTATAATTTACAATAACCACCACATTGTGTATTCATAGGCATTGCATATCATATCATTTTGCATCCATAACCCATTAAGAATACACCAGAGGGAATATACATTCCATTTATAATCATCGCATCATAATAATGATACATCCATAACATCATAAAATTAATTGCATCCATCTAACACCTAGGAATCATATATAAGCATAAAACATACATAAGACAACCATAGTACATCAACATAAAGAATAAGCACACAATTATATAAAATACATCAGATAGGAACATATATCATGTACTCACCGCCAAAATCATGTATCGTGTATATATATATATATCAAAAATTATCATAGTACAAAGTCAAGATGTCTCCCAAAAATAAATATCACAAGCTCGGTCAAAATATGCTCTAACTAGAGCTACCCATGTCCCCTAGGTGATCCCAGAAAACTAGTTTACAATTTTGTTGAGGAAGGAAAATTGCAAAAATGCTCCCATGAAGAAAATTACAAGTTTTTGGGGGTTTGCACGAAGGAGGTGTTCACTCTAACCAAAAAAGGGTTTGCTCTAACTCCCCTTTGAGTGAACCCCCTTTTTGTTATGTGACCATTTTTTGTAAGTTTTTAAAAATGAAGTCAAAGGGAAAGTCAAGAAAAAGGGGGGCTCAAGCAAACCCCCTTTTTTTCCCTTCTCCCCCTCTTTTACCAAATTTCTTAAAAAAAAATCCTTTCGAAGCTCGGGTTGAGGATTAAAATGGAGGAAACTTTAGAGACCAACTGGATGATGGTAGTCCTCAGAATGAGCTATCTATTGAATACAATTTTAATATATTTTGGTTTTATTATGTTTTCTTTTTAAGTTTAATTAAACATAGGTTTTTCATCAAAAATCAAGCTCCCTATTCTGCACATGTGGAAAAATAGTAGATTATTAAAAAAATCTGAAAAATATGTTCATGATAGGTATTGATGTCCTTTATCTAGTAAAAAAAATTGAATTTTGATACATACAAAAAAATTATGTTTACGATCCACCTATGTCTAAAATGTAATTGGTTTGACTTCAAAACTTGATTAAGAAAAAAAAATTCAATAAAACACTATGAAACCAAATGAACGTACTAGATATCATAGTTACAAAGCTAAATTTAAAAAAAATAAATTTAATACTTCATAGAAAAAATATATGTTGTTTATTGTGAGCATCACTCTTTAAAAATGGTGTTTACTGATAAAAACTAGTTTTCGAAGGAGATAGAAAAAGAAATGCAATTTGATTCAAAAAAATTTAAAAAATATATTTTAGAATCTCCAGAGAAAATGTCACAAATCACTAATTTGCATCATCTTCAAATTCCTCATGGTTTATCATCTATAGATGCCCGAAAGTGAAGATTTAGTTAAAAAAATTAGTTCAATGTCTAGTTTGGCCAAAAATTGTAAACCAGTATTGTGGGATCACTTTGATAGTGATTTCCATGGTGGTGGTTGATGCTCCTACCTATCCTCTTACCATGGAGACCCTGATGACCTATTCTCTAATGGGGGTCAGTCATAAGGAGAAGACCGTCTACGACCAAAGACACCCCCACTACTATGAGACCATCTAGAATGTGATTGGCTATGCAACATGCTCATAACCTCTATGAAACTAGGCTCTCTCTGCTCAAGTGGTACCACTACCTCATATAGATCTTTGTAGTACTGATCACCCCTACCAAATATTTGAAGTTCCTAAGCCATGTCTATAGTAAAACCACAAAGAGTAGTCATAAAATCTAGGCATCATTGATTTGCCCACTATTGGCCAATGATTGTTACATCCCTCTTTGTCTTAAGGCTTCCCATCTCTTCCTCTAAGGCCTGTATCCTAGCATTCATGATAGCTAGTTGTTCTTGTAGATCTACTATCCTTTGATCTACTAATCCATCCCCATCTCTAATCAAAACCTCCTTTAGACCCTCTCCAACATTCCCGCCTAGTAAAATTTGCTCTCGAAGGACCCGCTCCGCCTCTCCCATCTCCTCCTCCTCCTATCGCTCCTTCTCCATCTCATACTCTACCTCCCCAATGGTAGCATCCTACTCTTTGACCTTGGGGAAAGGTATCTCCTCTACCTTCTCCTCCTCCTCTCTCTCCTCCTACTCTAGATCCTCCCTAATTGGTGAGAGGTGTCCCTCTCTATCCCTTGCTATCCTCTATTAGGCTTGACCTTCTCTACCTCCTCATCTATCTCCATCATCACCACTTCTCCCTCCATCTCCTCATCCTCTATCCCCACTTCATTTTTATCCCATGAACCAGCCTTGTGGGCCCCTGCCTCAACACTCTACTAGCACTAGCTTGTTTGGATCTATAAATGGGTCAAGCCTATGAGTGGCCCACCAAGCATCGTAGTCGAATGTGGTGCCCACATGTGCATCTTCATCTCTCCAACCCCACTATACAGGCTACAATCTATCTATACCCTACTCAGCTATCGCACAAGTATCATCTGACCCCATGGTTGTATCTCGTGTGATGATCACACATACTCTACAATCCCTATAGACACACACTAGATCTCACCAAACTATCTCCAGACCCACTCTGGTAGGTACATCTCAATGATATGTTGCAATTGGAATATTCGTACAATTAGGTGCCTGGGATATTGGCACCATGGCAAGTGGTTATCCTCATCCACCCATGACTGGCAGTCTCTCTAGGGCGTCCATACGAAACTAGCAAGCAAGTCAATGGCATGTCGCCAATATCCCACATCCATGACATGGATCTATGTCACTACCCCACCATATAAGTAGACATAAGGCATGCCATCCCCCAACTACCTCCCCATTGGTGGATGAAACACGATGATGTGCTCCCAAGCCCATATCATCAATAATGTCACACCATAGTTGATCAACTAAGCTCCTTTGTAGGCAATGCCATGCAATTGAGAGTATAACATGGCTAATAAATAGAGCCCTCATGCATAAATTGTCCCTCTAGCCATCATCCCTACAAGAATCTTGCCCCATCTAACTAGAAATCCATTCCCTCTATGATCCAAAATAACAATATCGACAATGAGTGTACACAATATGGAATCCAATTGCCCATACCTCTCTTCTAGGACCTCCCATCTAATCTCATACTCCTCGATTCCTAGCTCTATGATGTCCTCATGCTCATACTAGTCCTTAATAGCTAGGTACCTATGCTCCAAATCATATGTCACTTGCGCTCCATAGATAGGTAACCTCAAGATCTGATAGACATTATTGAGTGTCACTATCCCCTCCCTGATCGAAAAGTGGAAGGAGCTTGTCTCAAAATTCCATCTCTCAGAAATTGCAATCAAAAGTCCCTTATTCCACCTAATGGTGGGCATGTATGTCACATAATATAAACCCAAGGAAATGACCTAATTCTTCTCAGCACTAGTCAACTTCTCCTACAACCACAATGTAGATGGATGACTCTCTTTGGTGTAAATTAGGGAAAATCTAACCTATTGTCACAAGAAAAAGCATTGTGTTAATAAAAACCCTAGTCAAAACTTTTGGACCTAAATTGCAAATGAAATTTCATCCTAAATTGGGGCCAAACTTAAATCAGGCAATTGTGTCGCATTGCTAAAACACATGCATCTCGCAAGATAAATGTGTCACACTTGTGTCACATGCCTTAGTATATGTGTTGCTTGGGTCACTTGCGGTTAACCCCTAAACACTTGCATGCCACTTTTTCACATGCATCATTTTTTCATACACATGTGGTTATCTTTGGTGTTTGTGTCATTCTCAACCACATATGTGGTATAGGAAGCAAATGCAATGCACTTCACAATTGTGTCACTCCGCATTTGTAAAAACCTAATGTGTTGCACCGTACGGATGTGGTGAACCACCTCAACATGTGGCGAAGATGATAGCAGTTGTGGTGAACTACGTTCATTGCATCTGCTTGCTCATGTTTGGAGCCCTAAATTTACTAAAAATGACAAAATGATGAAGTGGGTAAGGAGTACTCACCAATTCCTTGAAGCCCTCTAGTCGTTGGAAGGTCCTAACTCTGAATTCATGTTGAGCATCATGTGGAACAAGTGACATCATGGTAGAAAGTCTCTCCAAATCTCTCTATTCACCAAGGTTGAAAATTCACAAATGAGCAAAATTTACCTCCAATTTCTCTTTATACCTCCCCCTATTAGGGTTAGGGTTAGAGTTTTTACTAGTTGCACTTGTTGCAAGGTCCTAAAACCTAATGTAGTCATCCCAAAGGTTCTAGTTCAATTGATCCTTTTGTCATAAACAAATTATTGGTTGTTAAATTAGCTTATTGAAATAATTTTCAAAATTTTCAAAAGTAAAATATTTTGAGGGGGCATGGGTCCATCTCATTTACACTAGGGCATATTTTTCAGCTAAATTTCTTTGACACAATGTGATAAATTATGTTGTATCAAAGAGGGAAAAATGTAGACACTAACAATTTACCTTCTCCTATGAACATTATTTTTCTCCATCAATCCCTTTTTCTTCCCTAATAATTAAATAATTTTAATTATTTGATTATCGTCTAAAGTCATATTTCTTCTATTAATTAGATAATTTTAATTATTTAATTAATTCATTCTATCCTTTTCTTTCTTCTTTTGATTAATTAAATAAATTTTATTTATTTAATGACTTACTAATTTTTCTTTTTCTCCCACTTTTGAATTAAATAATAATTTAATTGAAAATTCAACTTTCCCACTTCATTTATAATTAAATAATGTTTTCATTATTTAATTATTCACCTTCCCTCCTAAATTAAATAATTTTATAATTATTTAATTTCCTCCAGCAACCTCCTTTTTTGTGCCAACCTCTTTATTTATACCATTCTTATCTCTTCATGTCTCATTTAATTTCCACCCTCAATTGAATTATTTTATAATTTAATCTCCACCGTCCATCCTTTCCAAGTCCTATCTTTTCCCTAATTTAGCCCTAACCCTATTTCAAACTACAACTTTCAATCTTGGTCATTGATTCAATCTTAGCCCTTCATTCAAATTTGGTTTTCTATAAAAGAGACCTATCATTGTCATTTCAAGACACTCTATGCTACCTAGACTATTGCTATCTAAGGAGACAAGTACAATGTTCAATATTTTTCTATCATTATCATTAGGCTTATTGTTGCATACTCAAAATCCGAGGGCAATCAAGCATATAAAGCAAGATGGAGAAGAACAATGGAGATGAATCAACCATGTCATAGAGATATTGGTAATATTGATTTATATTTTATGTTTCTATGTTCATTTGTGCTTCATTGTTGGTTTAGGGCTTTGGGGTTTGAGTTTAGATAATTTATGACCTTAACCTTTATTTTACCCTATTCTATAGAAAGAGAATATAAAGGCAATATTGTGCACTTATAGAAGGAAACATTACACACTTAATACATATCTATTTTCCATTAATAAAATGAGAGTAGTTAGGGAACACTAATTCTATCAAAGGAAATAATAAAAGGAGGGTACTCAAGGAACATTGATGCTATCAAATGAACTAGTTTTTCCCCCATGTTAGAGGTTTTATAAGATAAAAATAAGTATTTTATGAGTTTTTTTTAATAATTTTATTATTTTTTGGCATAATAATCTTGTTTCTACATAGCCTATACTTTCTCTTGCAAGAAAGTGGAATGTTATAAAATCTGGTTGGTTATGAATTGAACCATAAGTCAAGATTTCGTAGATCACCTCCAACTAAAGGGTCATTGGAAACCCTTATTCAAGAGGGAAAAAGTAGGGAAATAAGGTACAACATGAGCTTTCTAGAGTTTTTATAGGATCCTCTTGATAGAATATGAACTTTTTTATCCCCAAAAAATGGTAATAGATTAAAAGCTGAGGGTTTTGAGCATAAGGAGAAGAATTTGGGAAAAATATATGCTTTTCTATATTAATTTAATGGATTATGACCAAGTTTAAGTGAATTTATTAAATATTGGTTACACTTCATTAAAAGGAATCAATTTCAATTTAGAGTCTCATTATTGGTTTTTAGATTGTAGTTAACTATGCATCAAACTTTGTACTTTCCTTCTTTTGATCCAAAGAAGGAATGATTATCTTATATTATTGTTTGGATTAAGCATCCTTCCTTAGCTCTATAATATTGTGGTGGTCTATTGGAATTTATTTACAAAAAAATGTGGCAACAATATATTATATCTATACAACATATGCACAAATTTGTGTAGAGATGGAGTTGTCTAAAAGATTACTAGAAATTTTTTTATTAAGATAGTTTGACTCTCTTGAAGACAATTATTATATTATAAATAAAATATAGACATTTAATTTCCCATTTATATGTTGCGCCATGTGATCTTAAAAGAAATGTAAGTAGTTCATAACTCTTTCTTTGAAGATAAAACTAGAAACAAATATTTTTGGTGACAAAGAGTTGCCTTGCACCATTTCAACATGAGAATTAGAAATTTCAATATTAATAAGGAATTTCTAACTAGAAAGGAGGAGAGACAAGAGTTAAGGTATTTGAAATTCCATATATTTATCCTCCTCCCAAAAAATGAGTCTTAAATTTTTTAATTTAATACACACGATGTTTCTAGATCCGTCTTTGTTGCTTATGTCCAAATTTCTTCAATGACTTTAACACAAAAAATATTCTATCTATATTAATTAAATAATTTCTAATTATTTAATTAAACTAACATTTTCCTCTTTTCATCTATAATAATGAAATAATTTTAATGATTTAATTATCTTAATATTTTTATCATATCTATATTAATTAAATAAATATTATTTGATTAACTCATCACTTATCATTTTCCCTCCAACATTAATGAAAAATAAAAATAAAATTATCTTTGGTCCTCTACAATTATATAATTTTAAAAATTTATTTAATTAGCTAACATTCATTTTTTAAATAAATTGAAAACAATTTATTTAAATTAAATTATTTTTTCTAATTTAATAAATAAATTAATATATATTTATTTCTTCAAGCTATCATTTGAATAATTTTATTTATTTAATTCCCTCCATCAAAATTCAAAAATTTGGTTCTTACCCCCTATGATCTATTGATCTTGCAAATCAATCTCCACCATGGATCAAATGTTAAGTGAACCATATAATAAGAAGTTTTCATTTCATTCAAACCCCCTAGCATTTTATTTTCAATATCTTGAGCTAGCACTTTTATTGTCAAAATCCCCCTAGCACTTTTATTGTCAAGATCTCTCTATCAATTTGTTTGTCAATATCTCTCTAGCAATTTTATGATCAAGATATATCAAGGATTAAAGTATTCAAGCATTCAATATTCAAGAATTATCAAGCATTTATTGTCATTTATCAAACATAGGTATCAATTATCTTTGAGAATTTATCAATATCATTGCATCATATGATTATTGTTCTTTCATAATTTGTTACTTTGAAGAGCAACCAACAATGGATCAAATCAAGATCTTAGCTATGGCAAATTTGTTTGTTATCTAAATTCTATACTCTTAGTTGAGATTTTCAACTTTATGTGTGATTGTGAGAGTGGTAGTTTTGCATTGTTGATATTTGTGATCCACATTTTCATCATCCGCATGTATTACATATTAATAAATGTAAATATGATTGTGTATGAAATTTAATATATGTATATGGTGTATATATGGTCATCTTATTTGTTTTGTGTATGCAATACTAATTTCTCAACGACTACATATGTATTTTAATTCTCTTTCTTATTTATCTAATTAGGGTAGAAATAAATTAATAAAAAATGAGGCTCAAAACTATGGTTTGTACTCTCTTTGGTCAATATGGAAACAATTTGAGGTATAATCAATAATATACTTGAGTAAATGATATTACAAGTACACTAGTTTCTATATGACAAAGCATGTGAATTAACGTCCATGGCCATACCAACATCAAAATTAGATTTTGGATCATACAAGTATTGTTTTAGCATATAGTGATTGTTGATCTTCACCTAGGGCCTAAGAAAACTTCACTATATAGTAGAAAACCTATAAATAGGGCTTATACATAAGCATTCAAATAATTAGCCTTTGAATAGCCTATTCTTTCTCTTGCAAGAAGTTAGAATGTAACATAATTTGGTTGGTTATGAATTGTATAAGTTAGGAGTTTGTAGATAATCTCCAATTTAAGGGTCATTAAGAAACTTGTTCAAGATTAAAAAGGGTAGGGAAACTACAAACAAAATGAGATTTTTAGCTCTACTCTATTAATAGCACATAAATTGTCCCAAAAATAATGGTAATTGATTTGAAGATGAATATTTCATAAATAGAGAGAGGAATTTGGAAGAAAAATGTTTTTATATGTTAACTTAATGGATTATGAACAAGTTTGAGTGACTTCCTTAAATATTGGTTATGCTTCAATAAAGACATTGATTTCATATTAGGGTCTTGGTATTAAATTTTAGATGGTAGTTATTTATGCATCAATCTCTAGTCCCTTAACTTGTAATCATTATCTTCTATTTTTCTTTGGATTAACCTTCCTTCCTTATCTCTATAATAATATGGTGGTTTAAGATTCAGAATTATAACATTTATTTAGAGAAATTTGTGACAATAATATAATATATTTATACAAAATATGTACAAATTTATGTAGAAATGACGTAGTTTAAAAAATTGCTAGAAGCAACTTTTATTAAGATGATTAGACTATCTTGAAGCCAAGTTATATTATATTTATGCAATTAAAATAAAGGGACCACTTTATTAAGAAATATAGATCATGAAAGGATTCTTGGTGGTGAGGAGTTTCGCCCACCGTTTTATGGAAATCTAACTAAAAAGGAGGATAGTCAATACCTAGTGAAGGTGTTTTGACATTCATCTGTTTCTTCTCCGACGAAAAAAATGATTCCTAAAATGTGCTTTGTTTAATACAGACCATCTTTGTCGCTTATGTCCAAATTTCTTCAACCACCCTTGCACAGAGCATATTTCCAGATCCCTCTTTGTTTAATACAGACCATGTTCTTTTCTTCGTTCAAAGAAGAAGAGCACGAGAGTTTATGGTTGACGCAAATCTGACTGTTGACTCTCCACCTATTTAAAACCCACTCCCTCGTATTGCAAACGGCTCTCATTGTCTCTATCATTTGATATCTAGGAATAGTACTGTACAATGACTGCAGTGCTAAGTTGTCAAAAGGAAGAGAATGAGCATTTGTGTTAAAAAATATTGCAGCTAACATGGAATTTTAGATTAACAAAAGAACAGATCTAAAGAATGCAGAAACATTCAACACACAGAGAAAACAGGAATTACGTGGTTCGGCAATATGCCTATGTCCACGGGAAAGCAGGAGGAAATCTTCTTATTAATCACAACACCCTTACAAAAAAACTTTGTATTACAAGCAGTCCAATTTATAATGGACTCTACAGCAGGAATTAACCGAGTGATTAGCTGGTGCACAGAAGGAGAATCGTCCATTTTTAGTGACATTGAACCTGTTTAACAACGAATGGAATGCAATAGAAATTGGTTCGGGGAATCACTAGAATGTGGAAACAGTGGAACTGCATTTGTTATCATTCAAACAGTTCATGAGAAAATCACGGGACTTCACATCCCAACAATTTGGTGGATCGAAGGATAGCCAAATATCATCCCAATGTGTGGGAGGACGATCTCCTGCAATCCCTTTCTTCGCCATATGGGGTGATTATTTACTTGCAACCTCAATCTCAATATTATATGCATTTCCCTTGTTTTGACCTAATTGATCAACATTTGCAGGCATCTTCATACCGTGAGAGGGTGGGAAGCTTGGTTGAGGAGTGTGAAAATTCTATTGCAGTTACTGATTATTAATCTCCTATCTAATACATAGATTATTTGACTCTGAAAATTAATTCTCAGCAAATATCGAAAAATAATACAACTGCAACTTCACCAATAAAAACTCATAGAAATAGAGAAGAAAACATTCACAATAATGAACACAATATTTTTGGACAAATTGTCCGTGGAAAAACCCCGAAGGGAAAACCACTACTGCAAATGAGGAATTATATTAAACTTCAGCAAATTAAGGAATACAAAACTGCTTGCCTCTTACTGGCAGAGCTCCGGCAATATTCTTCTCCGGAAATTCTTCCCTCAATTTCTCCTGCTGAAACTCCACAGCTGCTATCCCCAACGCTATCACTGCGCCCTTGCTAACACTGCAAGACTATTTGCTCTCATTGCAAATTTACTTGCTACCACTGCAAGTCTACTTGTGTATGTTCTCCAATTACGCATTGATCCCCTTTTATACTTTTCTCATTGGAAAACCAATGGCCATGATTTAATCTCAATCAATGGCTAAGATTAAATAGACTCTAACAACCCTAACTAACTGGATTCTAGAAGTCTCTAGAGGAAACAATTATTTAATTACATAATTATCTAGACAACTCATCCCTTTTTAGAAGTCTCTAGAAAATAATTAAATAATTAAATAAACACGTCTTGGGAATGGAGACACCTGTCCAAGCTACATAAAAGTCAACACTCCCTCTTAGCGAGGAAGGTGTTCTGCATGACACCCAACCTATCTCTGAAGAAGATTAATTTTGCCTTCCCCAATGCCTTGGTCAAAATGTCTGCTACTTGCTGATTTGTAGGTATATACTGTAGCTAAACAATCCCGCGCTGTACACAATCTTTGATGAAATGATATCTGATGTCTATATGCTTAGACCTATCATGAAACACCGGATTCTCAAACAACTTGATGCAACTCTGATTGTCGCAATGTATCACTGTAGTCTCAACTCTCTGACCAAACAAGGCCACTAGCAACTTCTGAAGCCATATCGCCTCACACGTCGCCATGCTAGCTGCTATGTATTCTGCCTCTGCAGAACTCAAAGCCATAGACTTTTGCTTCCTGCTATACCAAGAGACAACTCCTGATCCCAAGCTAAAGCAACACCCTGAAGTGCTTTTCCTGTCTATTGTACTGCCTGCCCAATCTGCGTCAGTATAGCCTATCAACCTGATACCATCACCTCGAGTATATCTGATCCCATACTCGATTGTACCACGCAAATACCGCAACACATGTTTTGCCGCCGTCCAATGCACTCTCTTCGGCTCCACCATGAACTGACTAATAGAGTTTACTGCAAAGGATATATCTGGCCTGGTGTTGACCAAATACATGAGAGACCCAATCAACTGTCTGTATAAGGTGGGGTCTACATCCTTCTCTCTAGATGTCTCTACCTTCTTCCAATTCGTGATCATAGGAGTAGACATGGCTCTGCAATCTTCCATCTCGAACCTCCTTAAGATTTCGATGCAGTATTTCCCTTGTCCAAGGAAAATCTCTCCATCTGTCTGCCATACCTCCATGCCTAGAAAGTAGTGCATAAGCCCCAAATCCTTCATCTCGAACTCTGTTGCAAGGTCCCTCTTGCTCTCCTCTATGAGTCCCAGTGAACCTGTTAAAAACAAGTCGTCCACATAAAGAACAAGAATGAGAACCTCACCCCCAACCACCAAGTAGTAGAGGTTAGCATCTGCTTCACTCTTCACAAAGCCCATTCCCTGCAAGTATCTATCAATGCACTCATACCACGCCCTGGGAGCCTGCTTGAGTCCGTACAAAGCTCTCTTCAATCTGCACACGTGGGTTGCATTGCTGTGTGCTACAAAGCCCTCTGGTTGTTCTATGTATACCTCCTCTTTCAATTCACCATTAAGAAATGTCGTCTTGACATCCATCTGATGGATCTGCCATCCCATCTGTGCTGCAAGTGAGATCATGACTCGTATAGAAGTATACCTGGCCACTGGAGAAAATGTCTCCTCATAGTCTATTCCCTCCTTTTGAGAGAACCCCTTGGCCACAAACCTTGCCTTGTATTTCTCGATGCTACCATCTGCACCGTGCTTGATCTTATAGATCCAGCATGATCCAACTACTTCCCTATTTGTTGGTCTAGGAACAACCTCCCACACATCGTTCTGCACTATTGAGGTATACTCCTCAGCCATTGCATCTTGCCACACTTTCTATTGTGCGGCCTCCTAATAGCTAGAAGGCTCACTATCTACCAATTGACTAACTAATGCCATATAGTCATCATACCTGGCTGGTTGTCTCCGCTGTCTACTACTCATCCTAGGAGCTCCCACAAACTCCTGAGTATCACTTTGGGACTGTTGGTTCCTGCTACCAACTATAGAGGATGAAGTATCAACCTCCATATCACCCCGATGCATCTCTTGGATTTGCTGCATCTGTTGCTCTATACTCTGCGAACTTTCAGCACCTGAGCTTGTGCTTATACTAGTAACTGTACTCGAGCTTCGCTGTCCTTGATCTGGTTGAATGATCCTTGGAGCTTCCACTAGCTGCTCACTCTGATCATCTGCTGGCAAATCTCTGGACCTCCTTAATGCCTTGTCCTCCATGAACTTGACATCATGCCTAACTATAGTCCTTCTGGTCCCTGGAATAAATATCCGATATGCCTTTGAGGTTTCACTGTACCCCACAAAGTACCCCCTCTTTGCAGTCTGATCTAACTTGGAATGTGTCACACCTGGAATTTGACAATACACCAAACTCCCAAATATCCTGAAGTGGCTGACATCTGGCTTCTTCCCTGAGAATGCCTCCTCTGGTGTCATCTTGCCCAATACCTTATGTGGAACCCTGTTCTGAATATATACTACTGTACTACATGCCTCTGCCCATAAGTAACGTGGCATATCCTGGTCATGCAGCATAGCCCTTGCCGCCTCTGATATAGACTAATTCTTCCTCTCAGCAACCCCATTCTACTGTGGGTTGTAAGGAACAGTCCACTCTCTCTTGATTCCTTCCCTGGTACAGAACTCCTGGAACTCTTTCCCTTTGTACTCGCCTCCATTGTCTGACCGAAGAACCTTTATCTTCTTGCCTGTCGAATTCTCCACAAGAGCTTTGAACTTTTGGAAGTGACTGAAAACCTCATCCTCGGTCTTCAAGAAGTATATCCAGGTCTTCTTGGAGAAATCATCAATAAAAGTAACAAAGTACTCATATCCTCCGAGAGACTTCGTCGACATTGGTCCACATATATCTGAATGTACTAGATCAAGAACACCCTTGGATCTAGTGTCACTCCTTGAAAAAGTTACTTTCGCAAACTTCCCCAACACACATCCCTTACAAACATCATCATGCTTTGTGCTCACCTTTGGAACACTTGTCACTGCCTCACGAAGCATTTTAAGTGCTTCATGATGTATATGGCCCATCCTCCTATGCCATAGCTCTCCCTGATCTCTAGAATTACTGCTGCTCATTAGTGCCTTATGAGTATCAAATTGCAACCTGTAAAGCCGGCCGCTCCTAACTCCAATAGCTGTGGGTGATTTCCAATCCTTGTGCTTGATTAACACACTCGCCCCTCTAAAGAGTACATTGTAACCTTTATCTTGAAGGACAGATATAGAAATCAAATTCATACCCAAGCCTGGCACATGCAACACATCATGAATGAGAATCCGCTTACCATTCTCCCTCTAAAATAGAACAGTCCGTTTCCCAACTGGATTGAGTTTGGACATGTTCCCCATAGAAATCTGCATTCTGATGTCCTCCTCCTTATAGCTAGAGAAGTACTCTCTAACTCCTGTCATATGAAATGACGCCCCACTGTCTATATACCAAACACCTGTGAGGTTGAGCTAGCCATACAAGCTATGAGAGCGAACTCATCCTCCATTCTACTAGAGAGCTCATCTACACTTTGTGAAGTTGCGTCTGCTTCTTGCCTTTCTTCCTTTGCGGGCAATTGCTGACATAGTGGCCAAACTCATGACAGCCATAGCACTTGACTTTAGACAAGTCCTTCTTCTTCTCACCTTGTGAATTTGATCCTTTGCTTGACCCCTTCTTTGCTTTCCCTTTTCCTGCAAGGGCAACGTTCTCTTGTTCCACCTCACTTTTCTGACTCTTACTGCTGGTCCCACTGACAAGACTTAGTCTAAGCTCCTCCTGAGTGAAGTCACTCCAGAGTCGATCCCAACTCGGCAAGGTGTCTCGTCCATTAATGACTTGAACAAAGACATCCCACTGCTTAGTAAACCCATTTAGGGCTATCCGCACTAGCTCGTCATCATCTAGTTTATCTCCAACAGCTGCCAACTCATCCTTGACAAGTCTAAGTCTGGTGAGGTAACTTGTCACGTCTTCTCCCTTGTTCATCCGAGTATTCCTCAACTTTTCTCTGAGAATCAGCTTCCGGTTAGTGGTAGCATTCTGGTACAGATTTAGAATGGCGTCCCACATCTTCTTCGCAGTATCTAACTCTGCAACATGTGGAACAATATGGTCCTTGACACCATCAAGGATCAGCCTCCTCGCCTTGACATCTTCTTTCTTATATGCTGAGAGCTGTGCTGGATCTGTAGGTACAAGTACAACACTGGTCACATATTCCTTGATCCCATTCTCTTCCACAAACAAAGAAATTCTGGCTTTCCAGACACCAAA